>GL380012.1:128958-164415 GCA_000143925.2 Caenorhabditis brenneri
TCCCACTGAACTTTCAGGTTTTGTCTCTTTTTCTGGTATTTGGTGGAAATCTAGTGTCAGTTTTCATATATTTCACGCTTACGCGTCCTCACTTTACCTTATAAATTTGCAAATGTGTTCCTCCGACAGAAAACTAACGAAATTAGTGTTAATTTTTTCTTTTTATTTGCTGGGATTGAAGTTGAATAGATTTTTACAAACAGAGAACAACAGTGAATGGAAGGCGAAAAAACATTGAGAATCAGTATTTCTGACATTTCTTCTCAGGGGACCGTTCAACTTTGAAGGGACCGTTCATTTATTTCCGGGGTCTGAAGGGACCGCTCAACTCTGAAGGGACCGTTTATTTCTGAAGGGACCGTTCAATTCTGAAGGGACCGTTCAACTTTTTTTGGAGCCTGAAGGGACCGTTCAACTTCCAAGGGACCGTTCAAGTCGAATAGAGCCGAATTTTTGAGCTTCTTCAAAAGTAACCTAGATTTTTCCATTCATCTTACTTGCTCCGACCTACTCCAATCCAGATCAAATGTCCGCATGCATGTATATATACAAATTAGACAGAGTCCTACGTGACAAACTTCAATTTTCTCATGTAGTTGAGTACTCTCTGCTCCAATATTTGAGTTACTTTGAACTCTCCTCCAGAATCTTCTGGATTCTGGATTTTCGCTCCAGAATCAATTCTCCAAAATCTTTTGTATCCTTGTTCCCACATTTTACATCATCATCATGTCTACTTAGTCATCGACAACAATCGTCTCAAATTCTGAATCTTCTGAATTCAGAATCACCCGCTCCACCCTCTTTTCCTTTTTCCTCTCCACTATTTCTCTCTCTCGCCTAGAAATCTTGCCACGCCCCTTCCGATAAACAAACTTCAGGCTCCGCCCACATTTGACTCGAAGAGAAAAGAGAAGTTTTCGGATTCATTTCGCACACAAACACACAAGAAAGATGGTGCACCGACTCGTCCTCGCCTTTTTCGCTATTGCACTTCTCACCGGCTCAGCGGCCATGAGCCTTCAACAAGCTGGTAGGTTCATGGGGTTCTTGGAGGTCTTGGGGGGGGTTTTTTTTTTGAAAATTTGGGGAAAAAACTTCGGTAAAGTGCTTCATAGAAGCCAGTAGGTTGAGGAGTTGTGGGGGTCCTAGATTTTTTATTTTCCGAAAATTCAAAAAAAAGTTTTCAGTTAAGTTCGGTAAAACCCCTCTAACAAGCCGGTAGATTCAGGGGTCTGGGAGTTTTATATTTTTATTTTCCAAAAAAAAATGAAACTATCTTACGACTCCATTTAAGCCGGGGGTCTTGGGATCCTAATTTTTTTTCTAACTGAAAAAATATTTTGAATTTTATGTCACTGAAGTAAACTAGATAGTAATAATTAGGATCCGCAAATGTAGAAATTTTTTTTAGTTTCAATATTAAGCCTAAGGTTGGTACCGGTCTTTAAGCAGGCGGTTGGTCGATGGGGTCTAGGGGAGTTTCGATTTTTTCCCCAAAAATTTGAATACATTCTTAGTGGGAGTTAAGTAAAGTTCACTAAAAACCAACATGAAAATTCCGAATTTATAAAAAAAAATAATCAAAAAATTTGAAAATCTGTAACCTGCTGTTAGGATGACATCACTTTGAACATTTTTCAAAGATTTTCGAATTAATTTTTTTTTCAAAATTCAATTTTCCTGATTTCAATCTTCAAGTCGCTCCTAGCCTTGCTAAGCGAAACTAAAGAAAATAAAAAAAAAATTTTTTTTCAATTTTCATTTAAAAAAATCTTTTCGAAACTTGTGAGAAAATATTTCAAAATCACGAGTTTTCCCATTATTATCTTTTTTTCAAAAAATTATTCTGAAAAAGAAAATGTCGTGGGAGTATATCTATAGAGAGTTCCGGCTGCTCAAATATTTTGAATCATCGGTAATTGGAGTGACTTGGTTGAAAGAAATGTAGGTGGATTAGGAAGAAGATTATACCCGGAATTTGAATTGATGAAAAAAAATTTTATTTCCAATGAATCAGGAAATCAAGTCACATAAATTCAAAACTAGGGTGGGACAGGGATTTAGAGTCTTGGGCAACCGATAGTTTTGAGTAAATTTGATTAAGCATGAATCAACCATACAATATTTAAAAAAAAATCGCAATATTATCAAAATTCCTTCCAATTTACAGTGGTCGCGACCTAAAAAATAGAAACTCCACGGGCTCGCAGGATATCGTAATCGTGCTCTGTTGTAATTATTGTGGTTTTTGGAGGTAGTTCAAAATGCCCAGAATTTGGGATTGACGAAGTGTTTAACTTTTTTCGATTCGAAACAGCACGAACTAAGCATAAGCGGAGGCTTGAGTTTGACAAAATTCAATTCTTGGAAACTCAATTTCCAACCAGCTCAGAATTAAATTTTTAAAGGCGCATGCAATTTTTTTAGAAATCTGAAAATTGTTTCTTAGCTTCCAAAACTCCTCTTTCATTGCTCGATTCCGGTTCCCTAAAAAAGAGCCCAGTGCATATATTCCCACTAATGAACTCTTAGCGTCCTTTCCTATTCCAGTCTCATCAGACAACAAAAAAAAGAAGAAAGAAGTCATTATTGTCCATCCTTTGAAAAAAAGTCCAAAAATTGTTCTAATTTTATTTCTCCATTGTCCCCCCCCCCTTTTGTGGCGAAAATAGCACTTGATCTATAGCAAAAGAACCAAATTTCGGGAAATTGACAAATAGCACAAGATCACACCATAGCACTTGAGTATTTGCCTCAAAATCCGCCAGAGACTTCTAGAAAATCCCACTTCCTTAGACGATTTCTTCCATTCCCATTCCGATGTTTTATGAATAGAATATTAGTCTTCCGAGAAACTCCACCAAGAGATGGTGGACTTGTTTTATGACACAGACAATAAAAAACAAGAGTTTGTGACGTGGCTTTTAGGAAGGGGGAGCCAACAGAGAAAAACGAAGAACGGATAATAAGAAGGAAATATGAGAGGACATCACTCCCTGATGTCATAATTAGTAGCAGAAATAACCGTGGAAATTTGAGTTTTTGATGGGGATTGACTCATTTTTTTAGGTGGGATGGATTTGTTTTATAAAATTAGGGAAAAAAATAAAGAAAAAGGGTCAAAAATGTTCAAAATTGCTGAAAAAATCCAGGAAAAAAGTCGATAAAAGGAAATTCTCGAAAAAAATGCCAACTAACAAACCGCCCCTTTCACCTCCCTACCAACAAATCAAAAATTCAAACAGAAACAAAAAAAGTTTCCACAAAAGTCACCATGACAACTTCACTCTCATTGTTCTCTTTTTTACAGACGGCCGAATGAAAATGTGTCCACCCGGGGGAAGTACATTCACCATGGCCTGGTCCATGAGCTGCTCGATGAGACGGAAACGCGAGGCCGGCTTCTTTGGTGAGCACTTTTTTATACTGGTGACGGGCCGGGCCTTGTCGGGACTTTTCATGGCCCGGAGTTTGAGACATCGAGAAAATCCGGAAAATTTGTTGCTCCAGGGTTATATTGAACATTATAATAATCACGGGATCCCGAAGTGTCCATTTTGAGTAAGCGCGCTCTACTGCAATAATCCCGATTTCCAGAGGTAGTTCAAAATTTTTTATTAATTTGAATTAGGTGGAATTTCTAACTGTTTTCGACACAAAACAGGGTAAAAAGCATAAAATGATTTATATCGACAAAATTCAATCGAAAAAAAAAATCGAAAAATGGAATTTTGAGAGAAATAAATTTTTTTGAAATTTTTTCATGAAATACTTCGAAATTGTTCGGAAATTATCCAATTTTGGTGAAAAAAAATCGAAAATTCATGAAAAATGAGTAATTATTAAGCTACGTATCGCTTATGCACATGCGGCGCAGCGAATATCTGAAATTTGAATCGCGGCGTAATTTCAGTGGAGCGCACTTGCTTAAAGTGGACACTGCCACTGTATAGTAATTTGATGAATTTTCAGTGAAAAAAATGTAAAATTTTCAGAAAAAAAATCCGAAATGTTTCAAATCCGGGACTGTTTTGATGAATTTTCGTGAAAAAAAAAACAAAAAAAAAGTAAAATTTTTCTAAAAAAATTTTTCTGATTCCGTGTCAAAATTTCCCCAAAAATCAAAAAACCCCCAAAATTTTCAGAAAAGCGCGCCCTCATCGCCCCAAGCATCCGTCAACTCCAGACGATATGTTGCCAGGTGGGATGCAATGTGGAAGATCTTCTTGCCTACTGTGCCCCAATCTAATGGATTCCCTTCCTCCTTGAACCTTGGCTTCTTCCTCCTCTCCCCCCGTCTCAGTTTTTTCATCGTCGTCTCCATGTACTATGTCCCCACCCATTCCCCGTATTCCTAACAGTTCTTCCTGTAATAATAACAAGGAAATAATAAAGAGCCTATGTTAATAATCAGGTTTTTTGTGGTGGTATAGCGGGAATACATGCAGAACTGGTCAAAATGACTTGCAGTTATCAGTGGAAAGTAGATTTTAGTCAACTTTCAGAGCATGTCCTAGAAAGATGAGTGGTCAGAACTGAATGAAAAAAATGTTCCATGTTGAAATGGTTTTTCCCCAAGAAAAGGCATAACCTATCGATGGCTCCGTCTGGCGTCTGGAAATGAGTTTTGAATTTTCGATCTCCCACCAAAATTTTGAACTTTTCAAATTCCCGCCAAAATATACAGTACCGGTATACCGTCCATAATTATACGAACACCACATGAAAATTCAAGCCGTTTTTTACCGGCAACTTTGGAAGACCAACTTTGAGCAACCATAACTTTAGAGCCAGATGAGATATGAAAAAGTGGTCAACTAAAAAAATGTGTAAAAATTAACACTCTTCAAGTCAGTAGTTGACTATTTTTTGATATCTATCACGGCTCATAAGTTACACGCTATTTAATGAAAAGTTTACCTCCGGACAGTATATGTATGTACATGGACACGCCAAATATGGTACCAAATGGTTCAGGGACACAAAAGTTTTTCAGTGCTGGAAACACATACACACAGACGATAGCTGGGACAGGTACATACAACTTATGGAGAGTTATGAAGGGGGAGATAAGATCGTTCACAGCTGTCATTGTGTCATGTCATGTCCACCCTGGGACAAAGAATTGTCTGTGATGGGGACAATATGTGTAAATCTATTGTCAATTTGGGATGACAGATGAGTAAACGTACAGTAAAAAAAAGAAAGAAAAAGGTGTTGTATTTTTTTTTTTGAATTCCAGCCAAAAATATATTACTTGGGGAAAAGATTCTGGAAAGATGAAGGATGAAGTGTCCTGGAAGCAGTCTGAATGCTCTGATATGGTTCATGGGTTCAATAGTTGTTCAGTAGTAAGTATTGGACAAGCGGACGCACAGACAGAGCTCGCCGATCATTATCTAGCAGAGATGGTATTTGAAATTGCATCTTTTTGAACGTTTTTCTTCAAAAAGCATTATCTTGGGTAGTCATTGACGGCGAAAAAGAAGTTTTCAGTCACAAAAATGCATATCCAGGGTTGATAAGCACAGAAAACACCTTTTTTGTTCTGACCACTTATCTTTCTAGAGAATGCCTTCAAAATTGACTAAAATCGGCGAATTCCGACTGAAAACTGCAAGGAGCACCGCGCATCTTTTTTGATCTGCATTGTAGGTGCAAAACTGTAACAAATATGGTTGTCCTTGTGCTTTAGTGAGGTCTTTCTACTAATATGATCTCTAAGAACTTGCAATACATGCATTCTACTTGGCCAAATCTGTACGTCTTCTCATCTGTCATCCCAATTGACAAGAGATTTACACCCACCGTTCCCATCACAGACAACTCTTTGTCACAGGACAGACACATAATGACAAAGGATCTTATCGCTCCCATTATAATTCTTCATATGTCTAGGTACCTTTTGCCCCCCCCCCCCCCAAATCTAGGCTCCACCTATCCTCCTGGGACAAGGGGAACAGTATAAAAGGACCAACAAACCTACTAGAGGCAGCATTCTTCTGCAGAACCGTCTACGTATTATTCGCTATGGCCCCATCTACTATTGCTCCAGCCCGTGCTTCTTGCCGTCAGACGAAAGTCCCAAAAAAGTTCGAGGACTTTGAGGGCTATTTCTCGAAACTTCGTCTCTCGGCTCCCACCCAACAAACTGCGCCTGTGCAGAAGATCAACCGGAAGTCAACGAGAAAGACCGTCCAAAAACGAGCGGAGCCTGCTAAACCAGCTCCGGTCGTTGAGGACTCGGACAGCGACGAGGACGAGGGCGACGGACCGCTGACCTTCCATCGTCCCGAGGAAAGTCTTCAGGACATCCAAGACGTCCGGAAAGGTACCGAAATGTTGGCCGCGAAGAAAGATGTGGTGAAGGCGATCTATTTGATCTCCATGACCGAAGCCACCCTGGAAACGTTTGAACGTTTCAATGTGTTGGAGGCGCTGTATTTTGGCACCAGGCGGAAGAAGTTGGATGCTAAGGTCAGAGCGGAAGTCCGATATGTGACAAGTAAAATCAGGAACCTTCAGCAATCCCGCAGCTCTCCGTATTCTTATAGGAAACGCAAGGACCGGATACACTCCCGTTTTAATGAAAGTAATAGTTAAATTTGACTTTTTTTTTGTTTTTTTTTTCTTTTCTTTGTTATGAAATAATTTTGTTTTTTTTTTGAATAAACCTAATTTATAACAAAACTGTGTTCTGTTTACAATACTTCCCGAGTAAGACCATAGACTTCACGTGGCATCACTACAAATACTACAATCCAGAAGTGTCCATTCTAAGCAAGTGTGCTCCACTCAAATTGCGCGGCGATTCGAATTTCAATTTTTTTCATATTTGCTGCGCAGAGAGAAAAATTTGTTTATCTTTTTTTTTTGTTTTTTGCAAAATTGAATCGTTTTTGATTAATCTTGAAGTATTTCATGAGAAATTCTGTTTTTTTTTTCGATTTTCTGGGAGTTCCGGATGATTGAAGGGTCGCAATCTGATCTTATTCTAATTTTTCTGTTTTTTTTTGTCGAAAAAAATTAGAAATTCTATCAGAAAACGAATTGAAAATTTTAGAAATTTTGAATTACCTCTGAAAATTGGGATGATTGCGGCAGGAATAACAAGTTAACAAATTGTATCATGAGCCTATAAAATGCTACAGTAACCGGAAAGAGCACGCACCAAGTGTCCTGATCGACGCTGCAAGACCACTGAAAACTATGCTAAAAACCAATAAATTTATGCAACTTTCATTTAAATTACTACAAATCATGCGTCAAGAAAAACATTATGCTTTTAGAAAACGGAAAAACTCTGAAAATTACTTGCGCTCTGTGGCAAACGCATCCTCTGGGTGTCCGGCCATGCTGAAAATTCACATTTCCACTAAATTTCATTATTTCTAAACTCACAAATCCTGAAGGAAAAGCCGCTGATTGATCTTGGCCTCCTCGAGTTTGGAGATCTCCTCCGCGGACAGGGAGAAGTCGAATACATTGAAATTTTCATCGATACGGCTAGCGGTCACCGATTTCGGAATGATCGCCAATCCACGGTCGAGGGCGTAGCGAAGGACGACTTGGGCTGGTGTCTTGTTGTGCTTCTTGGCAATCTCGATGACGTTGGCGTCCTGGAGCTCGTTGGCAGCCGGCGCCCAGTCCAATTTACTAAAAATGATGATGATTTTGATGTAATTCACTGGCTGCCCAGTTAGAGCAAAAGCGCTCCACTCATATTGCGCGGCCATTCAATTTTAAGTTTTCGAAAACAGTTAGAAAAATTCCATCAGATTCAGCATTAAATAAATTTTGAATTACCTCCGAAAATCAAGATAATTGCAGCAGAGCGCGCTTACTGACCTAAATACAACAACTACAACTTACGCTCCAGTTGGAAGAGTGAAATTAACACGTCCTGGACTTCCAAGAGTGGCATAGGAGGTTACCGAGATATTGTGCTTCTTACAGTACTCCACATGCTCGAATTGTGGGAAATACAAATGCAATTCCACTTGGGAATTGTGGATCGGTGTGAGACCCACGGCGAGAGCTCTTCCGATTTGCTCGTTATTCCAGTTGGACACTCCAACGGCCTTTGCCAATCCTGCCTTGTAAACTCCGTCGAATTGTTTCCAGACATCCTCGACGGGCGATGCGATTTGTTCGGTCATATCGTCATTGGTGGCGGTTGGCATGTGGGCGAGATAGAGGTCGACGTAGTCGATTTGAAGCTTTTTGAGCGATTCGCGAAGGCTTTCTTCGAGTTTTCCCGGGGCGAATTCGTTGGTCCAGGCCTGAAAAAATAAGGTTTTTCGGACAGAAAAATGCGGAATTTTAAGCCTCAATTTTTGGAAAACTAGGAAATTCCAGAAACTTCTTTGCGTGGAAATGTTCCGATCAAGGCTGTGTGAAAAAAAACTCCGAAAAAAATCAAAAAGTTTTTTTTAGGAAAAATTCTCGTAAAATGGCTGAAAAAACCGAAAAAAATCTTTCGGACGAAAATTTTTCGCACTGTCCTGGTTCCGATCAACCCTGGTCCCCACCCCCTACCTTGGTGGTGATGAACAACTCCTCCCGCTTGACAACTCCCTCCTCGATGAGCTGCTTGATGGCAGTGCCAATAGCCGCCTCGTTTCCATACACGGAAGCGGTGTCGATCAACCGATAACCGGCCTTGACGGCGTGCTTCACCGCAGAAATCACCTCTTCGGATGAGGATTGCCACGTGCCGAGTCCGATGACTGGCATCTTCACTCCATTGGAGAGAGTGATGGTGGCCGATGGGGAAGACATGGTTTTGAGGGGGTAGTCTGGAAGATAAATGTGAAATTGGAGGAGAAAATCGTTTGAAAAAGCAGTAAAAAAAGGAAAAAACGGTTCGAATGTCGATGAAAATTAGAATGATTTTTAAAAGTCTGTAATCTGACGTGATGGTTCATTGCGGTGTTTGCACAACCTTGCATCAAATTTTACGACAATCTCTAACTTTCCAGCTTTCATCGCTGGAAAACCGAAAAACAACACTTTTCTCTAAATTTTGGCCTAAAAAACCGATAAACGCTGGTAAAAAAAAACACAAAAACTTGAAAAAACCATTCTTATCTTCTCCAGAAATCTCACCAAAAATTTGCTGACAAATAAGGCGCTCGCCGACAAAGAGTAAAGATTGAAAATAGATATTTTCATGAGGAAAATAGAAAATAGCATTTCGTGCGCAAAACCACCTGCGTCCCTCCGTTTCTTCTGCTCTCTAAACAAAAGCCAGCTGGCGCCCTCCTGCAGCTGGGGGTCATTTCTTCTCTGGCGCCTTGTGAAATTGAAAAAGTCGACACCGAAAAACAATTCATTAAACAGATCAAAATTCGAATATTTTTTTTTCAAAAAAAAAAGAGATCTTTCGAAAAATTATTTCAAAAAAATTGATAAATGCAACAGATCAGTGACACCGATAATAGACGAAATTGTACAGAGAGTTAATATGAAAACAATTAGAAATGAGTTTGAACCTCGTCGCGTGGCAGCAGCTTGTACGGATCTCCTTCATACCACTGGAAAAGCTTGGGAAAGGATTAGAAACGGTCAAAAAATTAGCAACTTTACCTGTAAAATGCTCTCGGACAGATTGTCGATCAGCGGCCTTAAATTTTCCACACTCAAAGTTTGTTTCGAGAGCTCCTGCTGCTCAACAGCCATCTTGATGAGGTCCGCATCTGGATTTTCCTTTTGCTCCAGGCACTTTTGATAGATGTGATGACTCCACCAGATAACCACATGATCGTACGACTTCTTACTCCAATCCACAGTGGGTTTGACACCCTGCTCATCCACAGGTGAGAACGTCGACAGGATCAGAAGTGCCAGACCGTGCATTCGGAAGAAATCCTCGGCTTTCGAGTCGTCGAACACCATTTGGAGGAGCTTTTTGCATTCCGGCAACTTGTGGGTCAGGTAGAAAAAGTAGGAATTGAGCAGCTGCACGTTACTTTTCACCATACTGGAGCAGTGCTTGATTTTCGGATTCGTCAAATTCTCGGCCACCTCGTAATAATCCTTCATTTTCAGTTGGTTTAGATAGGTCATTGCGAGGTTTAGGTAGAGAAGAGCGCGCGTGTTGTTAGAGGTACAATCGTCCGGATAGAGCATTTGGATAGCTGACTGGAAGTGACGTTCGGCTGACTCGTTTTTTAGGAAGTAGATGGATTGGAGACCCTGGAAAATGGGGAATTGGAAGATTGGGGGCTCAGAAAATCCTGGTTTTCAGTTTCTGAAGCGGTTACTTGTGAAGAAAAAGTGGCATTTTAATAAGTAAATCAGCAAAAACAGTGTAAAAGTAAGTGCTGGCCGAAGATCCGACAAAATGACGGCCCCGATATCTCACCACGAAAACTACCGTAAGATTAATCGAACTTCATCAATTTTCAGCGATTTTTCTAGCTTTTCCTCGGAAAAAAATAAATATCCGTTGAAAATCGATTAAAATTGATGAAATTCGATAAATTTTATGGTAGCAATTTAATTTATACGGTAGTTTTCGTGATGAGATATCGGGGCCGTCGAGATGTCGGATCTTCTGTTAGAGCCGACTTTTACAGAGATATCCATAATAAATATATCAGAGAAACTTAATTTTCTTCGATTTTCGTAATTTTTTCCGAAAAAGTTTCTTGTTTTTGATCAATTTTGAGGAATTTGATGAAAAATCTGATAGAAATTTTTTATAAAACCACATTTTCCGATTTTCTGGGAGTTTCTAATAATTTAATTCTGTGGAAATCGATCATCCTATTTTTGCAAGAAAGTTAGAAATTCCAGAAATTTCGAGTTACAATTTCCGAACATTTCAGCTTTTTCCTGACTTTTTCACTCCTCCCAACCTACCAAAACATATTGAATATGCGGCGCAAAGTATCTAAACAACAGTGGACCACTGGATCGATTACACATTTCCAGCATGTCTCGAACGTTGGCCAACGTATTCTGTGGTCGACACGCCATCACATTACAACACGCCATCATCTCCAACGTGGCCATTTTTATCATATTAATGCATCGAATCATGCCAGGCTCTTGTGGTGATCGAGACGATTTGAAGATGATTTCATCGGCGTGTTTCATCACAAGATGATAGTACTTTTCGACACGATCCGTGTTCGATTGGACGAGAGCGCAGATGGCGTTCATCACGCAGGCGAATATGGTCATGGCGCCTTCGCCGAGCCATCTGGAAATTGAGATTTTATTGAAGGAGGGTCAGGAGAATCGGGTAGATACTCAAGTGCTATTGGCGATGTGCTACTGTTTCAAATGCTATTTTGGCTCTTTTGCTATAGATAAAGTGCTATTTTTTTATTTTTTGATGTCTCAACTGCTATGACTTTTATCTCATGTGGTATAAGCTGATACAAAATTCATAGCATATGGCACAATAGAAATGGCGAAAATAGTACTTGATCGACAGCAAAAGAGCCAAAATAGCACGTGATCAATTCATAGCAATTGAGTATTTGCAGGAGAATCGCGGAAATATTTCCGGACATGTGCAAGAAATGTAGGCATTGTGCTCTAATATCCACTTCTTATACTCAGAAAGTTTTTTGAAAAATTGCCTAATTTAGCCGAATTCAAGCGTTTTTGACTGAAAATTGCCGAACTTTCTCAGGGAATTTAGGGCAAGGGTTGGGCAATACTGCCGCCAAATTGCCCACGTTTTGGGCAGCATTGCCCCCATTTTGGGCGCAATACTGCCCAAAACATACGCAAATTGCCCAAAACATGCGCAAATTGCCCAAAACATGAGCAAATTGCCCAAAACATGAGAAAGTCGCCCAAAACGTGGGAATTTATTATCACCGTGACCTCTCCTGTTCCCTCTCTTCTCTGTAGTAAAAGTCAAAATCCTAGAGAAAAAGTAAAAAGAAGAGTTGGCGTGAAAATAAAATTTATAATAACCTTTCGACCACCCTCTCAAGGTTGGTAGAATAGCCGAACGGTGAACACTGTTGAACATTAATCAACAAGTGCAGGTTCAATTCCACTTGCATTGGAAAAATTTCCTCATCTATTTCTCATATCGAAAACTGTTTATAAAAACAGCGTTCGATGCAATTTTCATAAGTTGGTTCAAAATGGGCAAATTGCACACATTTTGGGCAGTATTGCGCCCAATTGGGGGCAGTACTGCCCAAAACGTGAGCACATTGCCCAAAACGTGGGCATTTTGCGCTAAATTCCCTGAGTTTGAACTCTCACGTCTCCATAGAGCACATTTGCTACTCGGAACTCTCGGTCCTCATTATTAGGTTTTTTAATCAAGTACTCAAAAATTGACCGGAAAAAATCCAATTTTGCGAAAAAATCACGTTTTTTTCCCGTACCTAATTCCATGAACCGTACTCTCCCCACTGGTCTGTTGCTTCTGAATCTGTCGCATCAGCGTCCTAGACGTTCTCGATTTTCCCTCGTAGAACATATAGGCCAACTTGGTACAAACAAAGAAATCCTTGATGCATTCAATGTGAGCACGATCTGTATTCGACGTCTCCAGTCCTTTGATCATCTCTCCGATCTTTTTGACCTCAGCACTAACCGGCTCTTCGTGCATTAGTTGATAGGTGACGAGTGTCTTCGAAATTCGAAAGTACAACTCCATTTTCGGATCGTTTTGTGAGGAAGTGATTGCCATTTGACACAATTCCAAGGCACCGTCCACGTTCTTTTCGATTTTTAGTAGCTCCTGGAAAATAGTTAATTTATTTGCTTCTGAAAAACAGTTAATTCGTTATTTTTTTTTACGAAAAAACTGAATTTTCCCTTTAAAATCTGCTTTTCTCAACGTACAATAAGCTGAAAAATCATTTTATTAATGAGCATCGGTCCGGCGTGTGATTGTGCAATCTCCTGGCGAAGTGCATTCTTCACAGTCAGCAGTGGCCATTGTTGATCTGGAAAAAATCGATAAATCAGGTTCTCCGTCAATTTTTGAAACTCACAATGCATATGAAGATCGGCGAGCATTGTCAACGCCTGCACGCGATTCTGTGTGTAGAATGTGCCCATCGCCACCATTTTTTTGTACTGAAAATTTTCTTTCAAGTTTTGGCAGTTTTTTTTCAAAAAAAAACTAACCGCAAAATCAAGATGATTGCGCGCCAATTCAAAATTATCTGTATAGAAATAGAGCAGTTTTCCCAGCTGAAAATTGCATATTGTCTTCGTTTCTTCAGAAACTTCCAGGGTAAGAGTGGCCTGAAAAATTTTATTTTCAATTTTTTTTTGTTTTTCGGTCAAATTTTGTTTTTTTTTTATTGATTTTTCGGGATTCATTGCTTACCCTCGCACACTTGATCGCCATTTTCAGCTTCGGCGGGTCCTGTGTTCTCAGCGCTTCGGCCATTCCGAGAAGCGCCTTCGCCACCTCATCTTGATTCATTTTCCTGATAAAAAGCATTAAAATTAATTGGTTTTTGATTAAAATGTTTGAAAACTATGAAAAATTTAGTGTTAAGATGATAATTTTCGAATTTAGCGGCTTTAGAAGCCTGAAAAGTTCGTGAGAAATGCGAAAAATGCAAACGCGCTCCACTGGACAATCCTGTAGAAAACGAGTTTTTCGGGGTGGAAAAGCGGGTTTTTGGTGGTTTTCGACGAATTTTCACCGATTTCGATGAAAAAATCTATAAAAACAAGCAAAAAATCATAAAACTATCTGAAAAAAGTGCCAATAACTGTATACAAACCGGAAAAAAACAAAAAAAGTCAAAAATTGCAAAATGAGTTTTTGGAGGAGCAGCGGGTTTTCTTGACGGTTTTGCGCCCAATTTCTACCGGTTTCAAAGATAAAATTCACCAAAAAGCAAGTAAAATCCACAAAAAATCTGTAAAAAATTGCCAAAAATTGTGAAAAAAAACCAGTAAAATCAACAGTTTTATTCAAAAATCACATCGAATAATCATTTTTCCTTCTTATTATCACTCGGCCCATCATCCCCGTCACTCTCCATCTCTCCATGCCGTTTTTCCATGTGATCCAGCTCATTTTTGACATCTTCCACGTCCTGAAAAAAATTTTCAAAATTGCAAACGCGCTCCACCGAGAAAAAAGCTATTAACGAACCTTAATCCGATGATCATTCTCAATTTCATCATCATCCGGCGCAATTTTAATTGCACCGCCTGAAACGCAAAAAGCGCCCATCACAAGGAGCAATCCGGTCATCTGAAATTTTAAAAGGGAAATTGTCAATGGAGCGCACTTGCCACAAACCTCTACAACTGAAATCACCGAAAGCCCCAACCAAAGACCGGCTTGTCCACCCAAGTCGTTGATCACATTGCTGACCTAAAATTGCGATTTGGAATTTTTTTTGAAGTAAGCGCGCTCTGCTGAAATTGTCCCGAGTTTCGGAGGGGATTCAAAATTTCTATAGAAAATCAGCGAAATTTGAATCCCCGCGCAATTTCAGGGGAGCGCACTTGCCCAAAATGACCTACCGTATACCCAGCAGTCTCTGTGTACAATTCATAGCTCAGCGTCTCCAAGAACACTTGTAAAATCATTCCATTATTATTGTACCATGTCTGACAAGCTGATTTACTGGCAAAGTTGGAGTTAGAGGAGGAGCAACTGCCGACTCCAGCGGTGGATGACGTGGCAACGTAATAACTGGTTGAGGGAAACTGAGCAAGGGATACTGTAGGTGTGTAGGTGGACTCGTCGCATGGAGGATTGCAAGAACACTCCAGAAGCAAATTGATATTGGGATCGGAGTTTGTTTGGTTGCCCTTTAGGTCTTGGAGACAGTCCACTGAAAATTTCTTGGATTACTGTAGGATTACGGTAACTACAGTAAAAAAATTTGGTGGGAATTCAAAAATTCAAAAATTTTACGGGAATTCAAAAATTCAAAAAAATTTGGCGGGAATTCGAAAATTCAAAAATTTTGGCGGGAATTCAAGAATTTCAAAAATTTTGGTGGGAATTCAAAAATCCAAAAATTTTGGTGTGAATTCAAAAATTCAAAAATTTTGGCAGGAATTTGAAAATGTTTGAAATTTTTGGCGGGAATTCAAAAATTCCAAAAGTTTGGCGCGAGTTCAAAAATTTCAAAAATTTTGGCGGGAATTCGAAAATTCAAAAAAAATTGGCGGGAATTCGAAAATTCAAAAAAAATTGGCGGGAATTCGAAAATTCAAAAAAAATTGGCGGGAATTCGAAAATTCAAAAATTTTGGCGGGAATTCGAAAATTCAAAAAAAATTGGCGGGAATTCGGAAATTCCAAAAATTTTGACGGGAATTCAAAAATTCCAAAAATTTTGGTGGGAACTCAAAAATTCCAAAAGCTTTGGCGAAAGTTCAAAAATTAAAAAATTTTGGTGGGAATTTAAAAATTCCAAAAACGTTGGCGAGAATTCGAAAATTCCAAACATTTTGGTGGAGGTTCGAAAAATCGCTAGTTTCGGCGGGATTTCAAGAATTCAAATACTTTTGCGGAAATACAACACACCGGCAGCTTGTGAATTATACTTACAATCCGCCTTGACCGGCTGGCAAGCCGTATCCCCTGGTCCCAGTGCCAATCTTGGATTAGCACAGCTGCACTTCGCTACAGTATCCCGTTGTTTGCAGCCGTTGAAGCACGTTTCGAGGGTGTAGGTGTAGTTCTGAAATTGTCGTGATTTGTGATGTCAGGTCTGCAAACACCCTACCTTGTAGTAATCGGTACCATCCGGTTCCCTAGCCACACATTTTCCATACGGGCGCTTGGCACGGACGTGTTGGGTCTGGAATTAATGGTTTTGTGGGTATATACTCAAGTGCTATGAAATCTTGTGCTATTTCTCAGGTGCTATGGGGTGATCAAGTGCTAGCAGGAAGATGCTATTGGCTCAAGAGCTATGACTTTTGTTTCATGTGCTACGACCTAAACCAGAAGTCATAGCACCTGAGACATTAGAAATAGCACTTGATCCATAGCAAAAGAGCCAAAATAGCACTTGATCAAAAAAAAATTACCAATGTGACCGACACGGCGCTCTCATATCCAACACCTGCATCGATACCATTGGAGTCCAGGCCCGGCTCATTTCCCCTGGAATTTATTCCGACACGAGCACCAGCCAGACGAGTTGTCGGAAGGAAATCTGTGGTGCCAGAGGTTTTGGTTTGCTGGAATTCAAGGTATTTGACGTGGAGGGCCCAATTAAAGCAAGTGCGCTCCACTGAAATTTCGTTGCGCGGAAATTCTAATTTCGGTTTTCCACATTTGCTGAGTTTTTTTTTCGGGAAAAATTTCGGTTTTTATCGATTTTCGTAATTTTTCCGGGAAGTTTTATCGGAAATTTAATCAAAACGCAGTAAAGTTCGAAAAGTTTCGAATTCCCTCCGAAAATCGGGATATTCGCGGCAGAGCGCGCTTGCTCAAAATGGACGCTCTTGCGCGGCGATTCAAATATCGGTTATTTAAAATCATACTCTAGTAATTTTTTTTCGTAATATTGGATGGTTTTCGATCTATTTGAAGAATTTGATGGAAAAAAATTCGATTTTGAAAAAATTTGATGAAAAAACTCATTGAAATTTCAAACCACCCCCAAAAAATCGGGATAATTGCAGCAGAGCGCGTTTGCTCGAAATAGTCACTTACCGTAACGGTCATCATCAACTTCAGTCCAAATTGTATTCCTTCTCTGCTAACCGAGTAATTCAAATTTGTGTTCTCGTTGAAAGAGTAACAAGCTCCATAGACCGGATCGATGAATTTGGTGAAGTCGGATCTGAAAATTCGAAAAAAAATACTGAAAATCAAGAAAAAAAACTAGAAAAACTACAAAAATTACAAAAACTACAAAAAACTCTAAAAACTATAAAAACTACAAAACTGACTCGGCACACGGCTGCCCGGCAAACATACAATCCTGCACCAGATCCGAGTAGCTATAGAGGGCGGGAGCCTTGTTGGCGTCACTTATCAAATTTGCCTCTAATACAAGAGCATCGGCAGCGCGGGCGTCCAAATCATAGACTTCGGTTTTCTCTTCCTGAAAAAATTCTGATGAAAATGCGCTCCATAGCAAATTTTTCTTACATAAAGACCCCATTTATCACTTGTATAGGTGCCTGTAACAGCTTGCGAGTACGCAGTCATCAGATTATTGACTCCCTGGAAGTTGGTGTTGCTCTTCACCACCGTATACTTGTACGGATTCATATTGCAGACGGTAACCACTGGGAAGATCTGGAAGAAGATCCCGATAGAAAAAAAAACTAGGCCACGGTCGGGGGAGGGGGGGGGGCAAACCTGTTTCTGGAAGAGGATTTCAGTGTTAACTGTGGCCGGGTAGGAAAAAAACTTGGCGATTAGGATGTAGAGCTCATAGCCGAACATGCCAAGGACGAAGATGAAAATTGCGATCCAGAAGATTCGGGAGATCTGAAAATAGGGGCGGAGTTAGAGCAGTATATCTCGGTTGTCTTTAGAGCTATCAAAACGTCATCAACTAGAGAAATGTTGAGCACACAATTTTAAAAATTTTAATAGTTGAACATTTTTTGATAGCTTCTAGGACAACCGAGATATGCTGCTCTGAACATGCGGTACTGTCCTGGGTCAACCCTGTATTGAGGGCTCACCAGATGTTCGGCGCTGAATATCTCGGTTGTCTTTAGAGCTATCAAAAAGTTTTCAACTAGTAAAATGTTTGAAATTTTGTGCTAAACATTTCTTTAGTTAACAACTTTTTGATAGCTTTAGAGACAACCGAGATATGCTGCTCTGAACATACGGTACCTATTACAGCTAGCCTGAAACAGGGTTTTCAAGGATTTTTGGCCTAGAACCATCAAACTTTCTTTTTTTTCTGTAATTAACAAATTTTATTTCAAAAACTTAAGAAAAACTCAAAAAAAATGTCAGCTTCTCTAACGTAACCTTATAACGATAAGGATCAGGGTCCCCGTTGACCATGTAGTAGAGCCCTAGTCAGTACTGTAGGTTCGGAGCAGCATATCTCGGTTGTCTTTAGAGCTATCATAAAATGTTTAACTAATGAAATGTATGAAATGTTTTGTTCAATTTTTTACTAGTTGACTACTTTTTGATAGCACTAAAGACAACCGAGATATGCTGCTCTGAACATATAGTAAGGGCTGAACCACGGTCAAGTGACGACTTTAAGTTCAGAGCAGTATATCTCAGTTGTCTTTAGAGATATCAAAAAGTGGTCAATTAGTAAAATAATTAAATTGAATTGATTAACATTTTATTAATTGACTACTTTTTGATAGCACTAAAGACAACCGAGATATACTGCTCTAAACATGCGTTACTATCCAGAGTCAACTCTGCATTGGCGGCTCTAAGCCATTGCATTTTTGAAGCTGCATATCTCGGTTGTCTTTGAAGCTATAAAAAAGTGATCAACTAAGAAAATGTTTAAAATGGTTTGCTCAAAATTTTTTCAATTGACCACTTTTTGACATCTTCAAACCCAACCGAGATATGCCTAATCAAAATCACCTTATTATTCGCATTGGCCACATGCGGCACCACGGCTACCGTAGACCAATTAGAAAAGTCTTTGAAAATCTGGACGAATCCACCACCTCTCATTTTTTGTGATGCTTTGAAAAATGGGAAAAACGGGAAACCAGAAAAAAAAATTTCTCTGGCTCCATGGTGACAAAGCTAGGAGGAATATTCAATTAGAGGGGTCTTTTGTGAAGATTTTTTGGTTTTTTGTCTTTTTTTTGTGACGAGAGAAAGATGAATTTATGATAAGGGGGACTAGAAACCCGAGGGTTTGGGAAGTTAGGTCAGGTTGGATCTGGAATTCAGTCCAGGTGTCTGTTTGTCCAGGGTTAGCTGTCAGCCCTGTCTGTCGGTCTGCGTGTTTTCTGTGCGTTTTTAGCTGTAGTGGCGGGTCAGAAGATGTCTGTCCGAAAATATTTTTGTCCGGATTTCCATGATTTTCTCTAATCTGTCTTTATTCCACATTCTCTTCTTACAGTCAGGTCACAGGCATCTGGAAGTCTGTCCAGGTGTCTGTTTGTCCAGAGATAGTTATCAGCCCTGTCTATCGGTCCGTCTGTTTTCTGGGCGTCTTCAGCTGTAGTGGCGGGTCAGAAGTCTGTCCGAACATCTTTTTGTCCGGATTTCCGATTTCAGAAATGATGACTGAATTTTCTGCAAAATTTCCAAAATGTTCGTATTATGCTCGTCGTTCAACAGAGCGTACTTTCAACATTTTCAAATTTTGGTACATTAGAATGAGCCGGTGCGGTATGTGAACCAGGGTTGTGCGGGAAATTTCCCGGTACCGGGAAATTTCCCGTTTTTCCCGGTCGTTTGAGTCGTTTTTCCCGACCGGGAAATTTCCCGAAAAATTTTCGGGAAATCGGGAAATTTTTTCATGAAAAACTGGATGCTTTTTCAATTTGGAATTTTTTTTTCAAAGAAGAATATCAATATTTTGTGTTTTCAATTTTTTTTCAACTGCGTTTTTCAATTTTTCGGCAGTTTTCACCGGAAAATCAGACGAATTAGTGAACTAGAGACGAGTGGAGAAGGAAGCATGCCCAATTTGTAAAAAAAAAATTGAAAAATTGAAACAGATTGTCGCTAAACTTGTTTGTTTCGCTTTTTAGACGCTTTGTTTCTAGAAAAGTGCTTGAAAATTCAGAGAAAACTGGCCTAGAAACAATTTCCCGAATTTCCCGGTTTTTCCCGGTTTTTTTGACCGGGAAATATTTTTCCCGAAAAATTTCCCGAATGGTATTTCCCGCACAACCCTGATGTGAACCCCATGATAACAACAAAACATTCTTCTTGCCTCCTCTAGAAACCCCATAAACTCTTCTCCAACTAACGAGGTGTCGCCTTCCTCTCCCCCCACCTAATTGTTGCTCTGTGTTTGAAATCAAATATTACTACACTTCTTTTCGTCTTCTTCTCCCTTCCAATACACACACCCACAAGATCTTATAAATAAATGTACTTAGTTCTTCTTCTTTCCATCCCCCCTGTGTATCACATGTCTCTTCTCACTCATTTCGATTGAGGAGGGCACCCCAAACCTTTTTCTTCTTTCATTCCCATTGTTGTTTCTTATGTGTTGTACATGTCTCATTTTCACACACATACATAAAGAGAAACCAATTTTCGTTGAGTGAACCTTTTTGGTGACATTTTGGAGCGTTTTGAGCAATTTCCGAGGAAAGAAACGGGTTTCTTTGGTTGTCCGATAGAATCACCTATTTTTCTATGATTTTTTTGGTGACATTCCCTCGCGCCTCCGGCGCTCTGGCAAGCGAAGAGTTGTGCGAAAAAAAAATTACAAAAAAACTTCGAAAACTCATTTTTGGGAATTTTTTGGGGCGAAAAACCCGTTCCATAATTTTTTTTTAAATGAAAAATCGGTAAAAATATTGAAAAAATCAACTATTTTTAAAAAGTTGTCCACCCAGACTACACTGCAAAAAACGAGTGCTACCGTAAGAATTTAAATTTTACCGTAAGACTTTACGAGGAAAATCATGGAATTTACCGATTTTTATCAATTTTCAACGATTTCTACAGTGTTTTTCCTCGAAAAAACGACAAAAAATTAGTTGAAAATTGATAATTTTCATGGCTTTTCCCTAAAATCATTTTAAAAAATTTCAGCAGAATAGTTTCTCGAATTTCATTAATTTTCTTCAATTTTTATCGGTTTCCAACAACTATTTACCTATTTTTATGGAAAAATCAACAAAAACACAGCGAGAAGATGATAAAAGTCGATACATTTGAAACATTTTCCCGTAAAATCTTATGGTAGAAAATTTACTTACTACGGTAACACTTGTTTTTAGCTGTGTCTTGAACCTTGTTTTCGTGGTGTGATATCGCGGCGGCCCAGACTGGTTTTTATTCTTATCAATTTGCAATGCTCAGCCTACACCGGAAAACGTAAAAACCCACTGAAAAATAGGTAAATTTTCATGTCGCGTCGTTGAGCTATTTTAAAGGCGCATGCATGTTTTTTTTTTCCGAATTCTCCGATTCTCAAAACATTTTAAGCAAAAAAAAAACCCGGGGAACCCTCTGACTAATCTCGTGACCTTCTTTGCACATTCATTTTTCATCCATTCTTGCCCCTAACCTTCTACTCATTGTGTGTATGTGCGTGTTGTGCATATAACGAATTTGGGTCATGAGGGGGGATGTAGTTGCACCCTGCGGTCCTAAATTTCACAACTACTACCCCCTTCTTATTTATGTTTCTTCTTCCGTTTCCTTCTTTTCCGTTACTCCAAATCTTGCTAGTTCACTTTTTGTGGTGCACGCCTCAATTTTCTTCAAAAGTATCCATTTTGAGAGTGAGCGTATAGGGAAGTTACTTGAGTCGAATTGATTCTATCTGTGTGTCTGTTTGTCCGGATTTTATCTGATTTTCTCTAATCCCACCATATTCCCCATTATCTCTCCTTACAGTTAGGTCACAGGAATCTGAAAGTTGGTCCAGGTGTCTGTTTGTCCAGAGTTAGCTGTCAGGGCATCTCCAGCTCTAGTGGAATGTCAGAAGATGTCTGTCCGAATACTTTTTTGTCCGGATTTCCGTTTTCAAACCTCTCTTCATCCCCCATTATCTCTCCGAACCACATTCATCACTTTTTAATTCTCACATCAGTTTGTAATAGAGAGCACATGACCAGATTTTCTGACTCCTCTATTTTATTTTTTCTCTCTCTGGTCATTTTGCAGCTTTTGGAAGGAAAAAAACGCATAAACCTCCGCAATTCATTGCAGTTTTTTTCCTTTTTATGATATTTGTCAGTTTTATGTATGTGTGCGTGTGTTAGGGGTGGTTATATAGGTTCGGTTTTGCATTTCAAGGGTTTTCATATCGATTGAGGAGACTCGTCTTCAGTACTCGCAATGCTTTTTTGGGTCTAACGTGTATTGAGCTGGTACTGTGCCAAAACATTTTTCTGCAAGCTGACAAGCTGACGAATTGCTCAGATGATGAAAATTGCTCGGCTTGTAGATAAAGCGCACTATCTGACATATTCCGATGTACCTACGTGACTTGTCTAAGGGAAAAGTGTGCATTAAAGAACGCTCAAGCCGTTAAGCAACCAATTTTAACAAGTTTTGAAAAATTCTAATTTTGTTTCGTTTTTTGAATCTAATTAAAACTAGTGGATAAATAATTCACTCACTTCGGTTTGTGGTCATGGACTACCTGGCAACTTCTACTGACTAATGGGTCATAAGTGATAGCCCAGGGTGGCCCTATCTTATCAGTGTGGCCCATTATTTATTGATTTTTGGCAGAGTTGTTGCGGAGGTCTAGGCTGACTCGAAAGTTGTGACCATTACTTCAGTAGTTTGAGAATGGTGCTGTCATTTTTTTCGTACTTTCGTAAGTTTTGACTTGCAATTTCGTTGCGTGAAGACTTAGGAGGTTCTGACATTTATTCGCATCTTTCCACGTTTTCAATCACAATAGAAAATTCCTCGAAATGGGCATACATCGTATGCGCCTTTATTAACTAATGAATAGAGAACTCTCACTGAATCATCGTCAGGGAAGCAAATGTCGGTCTGCAAAAAGCGCAATTTTGTTCATTATTAGTTTTTTTGGCGGCCATGTTCTTTTGGGAAGCTCATTTTTTCTTCATTTGTTGAATTTTTGAACTTGTGCGCAATCATTGAAATGTTTTCTAAATATCGTGCTGCGCCTTTAAAGGTACAGTAGGCATCCACAGAAAATTTCGAAAAATACTTTAATTCAATTTTTATGGCATTTTGATTCATTGAAATGCCACAAAAATGAAAGATCGCATTAAAATTCCATGCTGCGCCTTTAAAGTTACAGTAGGCGGACAGAAAAAAATCCGGAAGAGGAGGCAAGGAAAAAATGGCTTTTCAGTCAAAATTCAAGATGATTTTCTGGAAAAAAAATTCGAAAAAAATTGCTAGTCATTCAGTTCACTCTTCATTCTTCTTCCCAATGTTTATTTCAATAGCCATCATGCTATCATTTTCCGCTTTTCATCTTCCTCTTCTTCTCCTCTCGATGTCATTCAACTCTTCGTTTTTCCCACAAATCAAATTCACACCTATCCATCCAATTCTTCTTCCTCTTCTTCCCTCCATCATCATTTTCCCTCTCTTTTGCTGCCATTCACTCATTCCAATAGTTCACTTTTGACAACACAACAATTTTTGATGGAGGATTTTCGTATTTTTCATCTAGAAATTTTCGATTTTCGCCACATTAAAATGCCGTTTTTTTTCACTAACCACATGGTTGTTTTTCGTTGTCACACTACTAAAAATTTGGCGAAAAATGCGAAATAAGCAATTTCGACCAATCAGCTGTGAAGAGAAAGAAGAAGAACATATTAGAAGTATGTCATGTGATGGCTGACAGCTTGGTTTTTTTTCGGAAAATTATTGATTTTTTCCAAGCTTCTTTGGGGGTTGAAATTGAGCGATTTAGAAACTTATTTTTGTTTGACAGAATAAGTTTTCGAAGTTCTGTCTAGTCCGGTTTTTCAGCACAAAATGCTTCTATTTCAAAAATTCCGTGTCGCCCCTAGCAACTTCGACATTTGTCCACCCACATATTTTCAGATTTATTCGAAAGCATTTATTAAAAGGTTCTAGACGTTTTCCTTTCATTTTGAGCCGCACTAACGCACATTCAGCCATAAAAGTTTTGAAATAATAATTTTTTTTGTGTAGTTTTTTTTATAGCTCCGCAGTATACTCCTATATGGTTCAGGGGTTGCAAAAATTAATTTGTTGCTACCGGTAGGCTACCTCTGAATAACTCCATTAGGATCCAGTAGCCCTTATAAGGCAAGGTGATGACAAAGTGTCAAATTTCAGTGAGACAAGATATGCTCAATGAGCACACCTAGCTCTTTTTTTATGTTCTTACTTACTTTAGGCTGTTGACGATTTTTCCCAGGTTTTCGAAAACCGTCACCGCTTTAGTTTTTTTAAATGCGCAGGCAGTTATTGATCTTTGACGGTTTTCATTCAATGTTTTGAAAACGTTGAAATTATGCTAAAAACGAACGATTCTGTCTACCGGAAGAGCATTGTTACAAAAACAATTGTCAACTACAAAAACAAAGTTCGAGCTATGCTTGATATACTCGAAGTTTTTTGGAGCCACAGAACAAATTATGAGTGGCGCATACTCAAATTTTGCCTTGATCAGCAGAAATCCAACTACTTTTTTTTGCCTAAAATGGGATGTATAGTTTGTCTTCTTCAGTAGTCTTCTCAAGCACAAGCCCTGGACATCCGGACAAAACATTTCTAGCTACAGTCATTTTCTAAACGCACAATTTATGCACTTTTAAACGCCACTTTTTTGATTTCGTGAGCACACAAAATGTCACTTCTACAACGAAATTCCCCCAGCCTGTCCATACGATTCCCCCGCTTCTTCCTTCCTTCCCTTCCCTTCTCGATTCTTCTTTTTCCATCAACTTTTTCCCATTCCATTCCATTCTCTTTATCAAAAAATGCTGATAATGGATGGTAGATGGAGAAAATATCAACCCCCGCTCGCTTCCCTGTGACGTCTTATCATGGCTCCAATACTTTTTCCTGCTCTTCTTTTCCTCTCTCTCTCTCTCTTTCTTGTCACATCATACCGTATGACTCACTGGAGCTCCGCCCACTTTTTTCTTCCATTTTCAAAATTCGAATTTGAAATTGTACTGTACACACCTGGAAAGCATGACAACTTTTTTCAGACATACGGACATCGGACAAATGGATATTGTGACAGACGAAATGACTCAAAGAGACGGGATGTTGGACATCCGGATGCAGGGATATTGTGACAGACAAAGTTATGGCTGGGACATTGGACATACGGACGGATGGAGACTAGGACAGACTGTGTTTTGGATATCCGGACAAACCGACATTGCGACAGACGAGACATCTGGATAAACTGGAATTGTGACAGACGATGTAGATGAATAAGGAAGGTTCCGGACAAACATATGTTGTGACGGACTATGATAGCTATGGTAGGTTTTCTCCTAGAACTTCTGGACATCTGGAAATACAGACAGACAGAGAACTTTATCGTCCTGGACATCCAGACAAACCTCCGCTAGCTACAGACAGACATTTGATGCCTTGTACTCTTCAAGTACTAGTTTTTTGCACTTTTTCTGCAGCGTCACTTGTGATTTTGATGTGATATCAAAGTTCAAATTTCCCCGGTTTTTTTGATAGAAAAAAAACTTAAAAAAATTTTTTTGATCGGAAAAAAATTTGAATTTCCGAATTCAAATTCAAAAAAATTTTTGTACGTGTTGTCCCAATTATAACACCTGTCCCGGTGAATTTGAATTCCTTTTCCCTCTTTTTGATCCAAGGGACATCTGGACATCTGGACCTAACAGACAGACAGACCGGACTCTGAAAACTCTATCCCAAAGTTTTATTTGTTTCGAATCCCTTATGTATATTGCGAAATCATTTTGCTCCGAGCACCTTTGGACATCCGGACATCCGGACACCCCAGCTACACAAACACACAGGCCGACAGAACTATTTCAAAAATCCAAAAAAATGATGTCCCAAAAAATTTTTCATTTGAATCCCTCCATATATATATTGCGAAATAGTTTTTGGTTGGTGTTAGTTGGGGAAGGCTGCGCGTCGTCGTTTCCCTCCGCCTCAGTCAGTCGGCCTCCTCCTCCATTTCTCTTCTCTTCTTCCTCTAGGGGGAAGAGAGAAAGAGAGTGAGTCAACACTTCTTTCAATAGGAAGAGAGTGAGAGAGTAGTAGAGAAGACTTTTCTGCAATAAACACCTGTCTCAGGGAAAGAGAGGCTGAAAATAGAAGAAGAAGAAGAAGCCGGCTGAAAAAATCTGAAAATCCTGGAAAATATAATTTGTTGGTGGTGGTGGTGATCGGAGTGATCTTGACGGGCTAAAAATAGAATACAAGACTGTTTCGGGAGCCGTCTGGGGAGCTTATATAGCGTATTGATGAGCTAGAATAGGCTCAGAATAACTTTGAAAATTACTTAGGTTACCAAATATTGCCGAAGACCTCTAGCGCCAAAAATACTTGTATAAGAGTAACCATACACTCCCAGGAAACTTGGCACAATGCCAAGTCCATGATTTTTAGGTAGGTTTTGCATTTTGAACATTGAAACATGCTCAGCGAACAAAAATCGTGATTTTTTGTCATTTTTTGAAATTTTGGACTGAAAACTCTTCCTAAACTCTGAAACCCACGGTTTCTCGGAATATCAGAATTTCCCCGAATTGAAACTCTGGTTTTGGGCCCTTGCGGGTGCCTAGATTCTGTAAAAAACTGGGGATCAAAAAGTATTAAAATTACAGCAAAAAGTCTGAAAAACTGAAGCTTTCAGTGCTGAAAAATAAGGGTTTCTTTGTTTTTTCCTATTTTGACAGAAATGTTTTGATACAACCCTACACGAAATTTATACGATTCGATAGAGAGTTTTTTTTATCTACAATGTCTTATACTTACCTCGACAGTTTTTCCATAGCAGCATTCAGTTAAGGATAAAAAAGTTAGTGTAGGCTTGACCCCTACCTGACCAGCCTGAGCCGAAAAATCTCATCGAAAATCTAATATCCGGTCATTCTAACGCATATCCTATAGGAAGTTCCAAAATTTCCGTAATTCATTTTGGAAATAGCTGCAAAATTAGACCCCTGGTTTTGGGACCTTGCGAAAGCCTTCATTTTGTAAAAACTGGGGATGTAAATATATGAAATTGTAGAGAAAAGTATTCTCTATCGAATCGTATAAATTTCATGTAGGGTTGTATCAGAAAGTTTCTGTCAAAATAGGAAAAAACAAGGAAAAACCAATTGTTCAGCTTTTTGCATATCTTCTGGTACAACCCTATATGAAATATATACCATTTGATAGGAAATTTATCTACAATTTCATTTAATTAGATCCCCAGGTTTCACTGGTTTTTCAGAATCTAAATACCCCCAAGGTCCTAAAACGTGAGTTATTTTCCGAGAAACCGTGGGCTCACAAAGTTTTGAATTTTTAGTCCAAACTTTCAAAAAATGACACAAAAGCAAGATTTTTAAGTTTTCGAAGCATGTTTCGGAGTGCAAAATGCAAAATTTGCCAAGAAAATCATGAACTTGGCACTGCGCCAAGTTTCCTAGGGGCGTAGGATACAATACTAGAAGCGTCCTCAACTCTTACAGCGCTTTTAAAATAGCTGAAGACCCCCAGAAAACATTAGAAGCATGCTGGAAAAATATTTTTTTTTCAAACTGTTCTGACACACTGTTCTGTAAAACGGTTAGTGCATTTTACCAGGTGAAACTAACTGAAAACAGCTTTGATTCATCTGAAAATGACTAAACCTCAATGAAAGTTACTAGCAAGAGTAGGAAATTACCATAAAAGGCGTTGGATAGTCAAGAAAGTATCAATAAGCAATCTGAGTATCTGAATTTCAACAAATTTTGGTTAGTTTTCAAAGAAAATTATGCATAAACAGTCAAAATGGAACCCATAGAATGATGCTATTCCAGCACATGTCACTTGGATCACATTCCTAGGATACCCCACATTTATACGTATCAATCTTATAAAGACCTATGAAAAACAACAAAAAAAGGGGCCCGTCAGCCTGTAATCATGCTCAAAAATGATAGAACGGTCTGGAAATCTGAAACCTGCACTGTTACACACGCCAAAACTAGTATGATCAACCTATATAGGGGGGGGGGGGGGGCTTAGCCGGCATAGTGCAAGAATTTAGCAGATAAAGATGTGACTAGAGATTTTTCATAGTTGTTTTTGAGGTTATTGGGCCAAAAACGGCGTATTGACTCTCCAAAATACCATATTTCGACTCCAGAATGTCTAAAAAGCCTAGCTGGGCTTCAGGCCAGGCCGTAGTCCGGCTTACATGCCTCGATCGACTGTCAAAAGGGTTATTTTTCAAACTATTCAGCTAGAAGTCAAGTTTTTAGCAACGATTTTTTGATTTTCATGCTTTCGAAACGTCACATTCCAACTCCAGAGTGGCCAAAAAGCCTAAACACACCCTAAGCCAGGCCAAAACCGTGCTGAAACTCGACTGCCACCCATTAAACAGGTCTTTTGGAGTTAGAAACTGTCCAAAAAGTCTAGACACACCTAATCTACTCCAGCGACCTCAAGCTCTGTAAGTTCTTTCCTTAGTTCATGGGTTTCTTACGGTAATAAAGATATTTTTTCTTCGTCTGCTGTTCCTTTTTCCACAACTTCGAGAAAATAAATTCGTTTTTCTTATCTCGCCATGAAAACCTATTTCCAGGGTTTGTTGATTTATAAATAGTAACCGACAGGGGGGTTTCCCCAAAAAATGACGTCACTTCCACAGTGAGGGAACGCTTGTGTCTTCCATCTCTCTCTCTCCTCCAAATATCATAAGATAAACTTCTCACCGGTGGTGCTGCACACCGGTAGACTGGGAAATTGCTTGTTTGTTTGCTTAGTGACTACAGACTAGAGGGGGGCCTGAAAGCCTAAAGGCCTAAAAGCCCGGATCCTGGTCTAGATTCCCATATACTACCGTAGTCGTCTTCTACTCCCCTTAGTCTCCTTCTTCTTCTTCTTTCCTATTCCATCGTCGCGAATCAAATTGAAGGGAGAAGAAGAAGAAGAAGAAGGGGTGGTTGGGCCGGGTTGCTGGCTGCGGGCTGCCTCGATATGTCGCAGCGGGCGGCGAAACAGCACACCGAAACCGGAGACGCAGAAAACCATTACGCAAAATATCCCGTGACGGGATGGAGAGGCGCGACAGGTCAGACAAATGAGAGAGTGTTGGATAGAGAAGCGAGTGGGAAGAGAGATAGAATAGAAGAGGGAGGGGAGGTGGCCTTGTGCGCGCGCGCCGCCGCTCGCTATAGCAGCACACACACAGCCGTATACACATGAAGGACAGCCCTCTTCTTCTTCTTCTTCTCCTTTTCGTTTCCATCACCCCACCAGCAGCCCCCTCCACAGCCAGAGACAGCCTCAGTGGGGCGCAGTTTGGCCTTCGTCGCGTTTACATTCTTCTTCGCCTTTGCTTTCACGCAGTTTTGCCTCCCCGCTCTAGTGTGGCAGCCTAACAGACGCACACACACAAAAAAAACACATCATCATCATCACCATCTCATTTTGTAGTACGGGTGTGTGTGTGTTCGAGAGAAAAGGAGCAAAGTGCATTCATTTATCTTTCCTCTCTCTCTCTCTCTCTCTCCCACTTTGCAGAAAGACATGTTATGTTTTTTTTTTTGACCAATTTGTCTGTGTGTTCTTCTGACCATCATCAGTAGACTATAAAGATTACTAGAATGTGTGGAAAGAATGGGAGAGAGAGAGATCAAAAAGTGTAGGATGAAAAAATGAATGAACAGACAAAAAGGACCACACATACAGGGGGGACAAGTACAGTATATCTAAATTGCAGATACTAAGGGAAGCAGTACCAAGATATGAGCGGGGCCTGAGTCACAGTATTCCCAAGTAGCGGCTAGGCCTAAGGTCTGGGGTATGGTCTAGGCCTAAAGTCTGAGGTAGGGGGTAGGCCTAAAATCTAAGGCAGGGGCTAAGCCTGATGTGTGGGGTAGTGGCTGAGCCTAAGGTATGGGGTAGGGACTAGACGTAAGGCCTGAAGTATAGGCAGATATCTAAGCCTAAGCCTACTGAAGTAGCAACTGAGCCTAGGGGTCCAAGCCTAAGATCTGATGTAAGAGCGGAGCCTAAGCTTAGGTAGCGGATAGGCCTAAGGACTCAAGTCTGAGGCATTTATCTAAGCCTAAGCCTTGCTAACGACCTCAGAACAGCTTTCAGATACTAAAAATCTACTAGTCAGTGGCCTAGACAAGTGCCAAGCCTAACCAGCTAGGCCTAACTATAACTGCTAGGACTGACTATAACTGACTGACTAGCTAGGTGCCTAGCCCAGGCCTTAGCAGCTAGACCTAACCGTAACTGACTAACTAGGTGCCAAACCCAGGCCTAAGTCCGTTAGACCTAAGCCTTCAAATCTACTAGATAGGTGCCAGGCCGCTAGACCTAGCCGCTATCCCTTAGGGAGATTTCAGGCCTTAACCATCACTCCTTAGATAGGTTCCAGGCTTTTAGGCCTTCTGCCTAACCTCCAGCCTAAGGTGTTTGAACATTACCCCAAGACTACTGTAACTATTACACCCTACCCTTTCTCCTGGCCGTAATAAGACCTTTTTGCCCACCTATCCCGTGATTCCTCCTCTATACCATTTTTTAAGTCGATTTTTTTCAAATTTATCGATTTTCCAGAATGAATATGACCTACAAGCTGAACGATTTGACAGAGGAAATCTTCGGCCATCTGTGCAATGTGGCACTTCACAAGTGTAGCGATAAGACGGAGAAGAAGCGAGCCGGGTGTGGTGGACGGGCGATGCGCAAGAGGTACGGTAGCTTGAGTAGTACTGTAGTCTACAAGAAATATTTTTTTTCTAGAGTTCTTATCAAAAACTTTGTGTCGGACCTCTTCAAAATGCCGAAAAAACCGGCGGTGAATCGAGAGCAAGACATGGCCTCATCCGATGAAGAGTACGATGACTACGATTCAGCGGATATCCATTTCTATGAGGAAGAGGTGGAGGATTTCCGACTGGAAGACCTCACAACTCGATACGAGTCTTCTCAGATGAACGACATCTGGCTTCATCAACCGTACGGTCCAGATTTGAGATACGAGATTGGTGGCTCGGGAGGTGGATTTGGTAGCATGTCAGGACACGCTGGAATGTCTTCATACGGGAGCTACACCGAGATGCCATCGTCCCCATCCTCTTACTCGTCATATCACTCATTTGAGATGTACGGTAGCTCAATGTCCGAGTCGGCTACCGAGGGAGATTTGCCGTTGGCCTCTGATCCGATGGCTAGTCTTTCGTCGGCGTCTTATGATCCATTCCCATCGTCGAGCATCTTCCCGACTGACGACTACTTCATGACGAACACCAATGGAGTGGAGCCAGTCTTTGTGAGTTTTGGGATGATGACCTCTGAGCCAAGCCGAGCCTAGATAAGCCTAAGGCTAGCTGAGGCAAGCCTGGAATAGCCTAGCCTAGTTAAGACGAGCCTAGCCAGGCCTAGCCAAGCCAAGCCTGGCCTAGCCTAATCTAGCCGAGCCAAGTCGAGCCTAGCCAAGCCTAGCCAAACAATGCTAGGCCTACCTCGTCTCTGAAACCTTCCCCTCCCCCCCCCCTCGCGCTTATCACTACCTTCTGACCCCCTTTCCATTTGTGACCCCGTGGCCTAGTGGGTAACGCGCTTGGTTTTGAAAAAACACCCCCGGGTTTGATTCCACCCGCCTCCAAATCTTTTTTCCTAACTTTTTTTTTCATTTTCCAGACCTCAATCTCCCCGGAACCAGTGCACGATGACACCCACGAGCTCACAGACCTGGACGTGGCCACCGGAGAGTCGCATGCCAACAAGAACAAACGTCGTAGCACGGAGCTGTTCGACGACTTCAACGTGGCATTCCAGAAGCGTATTAAGATTTGAGAAGTAGTTCCCCCCCCCCTGATTTCTAGACCCCAAAAATCCTATTTAGGCTACATTTTCTTTCTCTCTCTATCGATTCATAATTATCTCTTTTTTTCACTTTCCTCCCCAACCCATCATCCCTTTCTTGTTGTATTTGTCCTTAACTTGAAAACTGGTATTCACTCAAAAAAAGTCTCAAAAAAAAGTTAAAGCAGCTCTTTTTTCCCCACTCCTGAAATTCTCTTACTTTAATTTTCCAAAACCAAAAAATCTACGGGAATCTCTCTCTCTGTCTCTCTTTGTCCTCTATTATCTCTCCTTAAAATTCTCTCTCTCTCACTCAGTCCCTGTACACCAGTGTGTATCCCAGTTCCACGTTTTTTGTTAATTTTTCTTTCTTGTAGTCGTCATATTTGTAAATACGGACTCCGTTATTCAGTTTTTTTGAAAAAAAATATAATCTTAATTTATTAATAAAAATTTTAAATTTTAAGAACCGAATTTGAATTTGGGTACTGGGGAGGCAAAATGGAACGGGAAGCACTCGAAAAGTCAGGATTATTCGTCAAGTTTTTTCCGGAAATCAGAAAAAAATATTTTGGGGGTTTTTCAATTTAGGACCAGCTAAATCGGTTGTCCGAGAAAAATTATGAACCAAAATTCACCTAATTCGGGGTGAAATAGGATCAAAGAATGGTGGAACCAAAAAAAAAAAGTTTTTTTGATGTCACGATATTTCTGGGAGGTTAGAACTCGGGGGTCAATCTGGAAGTTCATCGAAATTCATATTTTTTGAATCAAAACGCGTCAAAACCGTGTTGAAACCCAAAACTACAACGTATTTATGCTGAATCTAAGCATGCAGCCCACAAATTAGACAAATTTTTTCGAATTTTCAAACTTCGCGGGAAACTTCCAGGCCTCCAAAATCTTTGATGAGTTAAAGTCCGGTCAGTCACAGGTATGGGTATAACCCAAAAAGTATAGTATCTGATCAGCTTAGACCTAAACATCTCATCAAAAATGTTTCTGAAACCCCTTGGAAAAACCTCATATCCGTTCAGTTTTACATACCGGAACTTCCGAAAAAAAAAAGAAAATTGCAAAATTCGTTAGCCAAAAATTTACGTTAATCCTTCTAGAAATATTTAGAATTTGAGCAAAGGCTTCGTAGAAAAACCAAGTTTTGGGACCTTACGAGGGTTTTCTTTCTGCAAAAACTGTCGAGAAAAAAAATTCTCTATCGAATTGCATGAAAATCATGTAGGCTTGTATCAAAATGTTTCTGTCAAAATAGGGAAAAACAGCAGAAACCGCTTTTTTCAGTTTTTCAGCTTTTTGATGCATATTTTCTAATAAAGCCAACGCTATCTTTTTTATACAATTTCATATTTTTACACTCCCTTCAAAATCTAGATACCCACAAGGTTCCAAGACCTGGATTCTGATTCTCAGTAGCCTAGTTTTGCTACCAAGCCTCATATCTTGGGCAAATCCTGGCTATTTCCTGATGACTTTTTCGAAACTCGGAAATTTCCGTACCTGAAAATTTTTTTGGTTTTCAGGGTTATTGTTCGCAATTTCTTGATGAGATTTTCATGCCTAAGCTAGTCAGATCCTATACCCATCCTTGTGACGCGCCGGGCCCTATCTTACCAAAAAGGTGTATTTAAAACCCCCAGTTTTTCAAGAGTTTTCAGCCGGACTGTTCCAGGAACAGTTGATTTTTTGATTTTCGACGATTTTTCAAACTTCCCGATGATTCTTCCTGCCTATCTCGGATGTTTCTGAAGCCCCGGATCAAAATTTGAAATTTAAAAAAAAATTGATTTCCTCCTCCTCCGTCAGTTCAAAAATAGATATAATTGTGTCGCTCATCGCCAATCATTTTTCCATTTTTTTTTCCATCCTCCTCCTCCAATTTTCAAAATTACCGCCACCACCATCCTCTCCCTTCCACAATCATCCAGAATCTTCTTCCCCTCCTCCATCCGTCCATCTCTTCCATGTGACCTCTTTCCCCTTGCGGAGAGCGCGCGGCGAGCGGTATTAAGTGAGGGCGAGATAGACACTTTTTCAATAGAGACCACCAGACAAACAGACGGTGGTCAAATGGATGGGGAGAGGAAACGAAGGGCCGGATGGTCAGTAAGAAGAGGGGGGGGGGTCGAATGTATGTGTGGTGCAGCTGTTCACGGGGGGTACTGGTGGGAGAGAGAACGGGGGGTGAAGAAGGACAACAACCCAGGGGGACACCACACAAATAGAACGGGGATTGACACATGCAGATGGCAGAATATGGGGTGACGTCATCAGGAATAAGGAGGGAAGGGGGAGGAAAAACAGGTGGACATGGGCCGAGGGGGAAGAATGGTTCTTATGGGTTAGGGGGGAATGAGCTTTTATGGGAGGCTAGTAGCTATTGGGAGCTAGGAAAATGACTATGAAGAGTGATCTGTAAAGAGGAGACTGGATCAGCCTGACCAAGCCTAGCCAGGCCTCAACAGGCCTAGGCCGGACTTCTAGACCTGGGGTGTAACAAAATTTATATGAGGGAGAACAGGTGGACAGGGGTAGGAGGGTCGCTGTGCTTCAGAAACCCAAGCAGTCTTGTGGGAAGCTCATTACAGGATGGGCCTGATGACTAGGCCTAACCAGGCCTTAACGGACCTGATCTGCACTTCTATTTCAAAATAAAATGCTTCAAAATCTCAAAACTACGTATTTAATGGTCACTATAAGCCTGGAGCACACAATTTAGGTAAAATTCTTCGAAATTAAAAATTTCTGGGTCTATGAGCAGTATTTGAAGTGCAAATTGGCAAAATCTACGAGAAAACCATGGACTTGGCACTGTGCCAAGTTTCCTGGGGATGTATAAACAGAGCTACTCCGGTTCAATTTCTACATAAAGCTTCCTAAAGTTTGCCAGGTTTTTGGAACATCTAAGAGACGTCAAAATCACAAAATTCTGCCGTGATTTGCAGAAAAAATCTAAATTTTTGAAATTTTCATGAAAGTCTAACACAAAATATCTTGAACCCACAAACAAAACCAGATTCCCCATACTTCAAGTAGTGTGTACTCAAAGTTTCAGAGTTTTCTATCAAAAACCACTCAGTTTTTGTCTACTTGGCAGTGTGCCAGGTTTTTTTCGCCCTGTTGCACCGAGGGTGACTGATAAGGGGGATGGAGGGCGTTAAGACAACATGACCTAAATTATTTTAGGGAGTTGGTGGTAAACACAAACACCGAGGTGACAAAATGATGGAGTTGGAACATTTACAGTCATACTTGTGAAATCTCAGTCCGAACTAAAAATTTTTTTTTTTAATTCAACAGAACGGCTCAAAATTTTTTAGTGAGGCCTATCAAAAGTACGATTCCAGTAACATTTTCAGAGGAAATTTCGGAAACTTGAAACAAACGTAGCACAACTAAGCTAATGACACGTTCCGAAAGTTCTAGAACCGACTTGGCGCCGTGCCAAGTCTCTGTTCCCTCCGCCAGAACCTAACCTATCAAATTAGTGGTGACCCCCTATTCCTAATGGACAAAATTCAGAATTTGATACAAAAACTCACTTTTCCAGTCATCGGAAATCCAAAAATCCCGTTGAAAACTAGTCGAAATACGGTTGCCATGGGTTTTAATGCCCACAAATTGGGAGTAATGGGTTTGAGAATAAATGAGACAAAATCGATGGAATGAGTATGTACACCCTTCGGTCAGACACAGATATATTATAGTGATGGGAAAATGTCGAGTGAATTAGACCTTTGTGTCAGAATGGGTGTGTGTGTGTGCATAATGAGGAGGTTTAGGTAGGGTTATTTATGGCCTCCTAATTGTATTTTTGGGTGGCGAAATACTCAAGTGCTATGGGGTGATCAAGTGCTATTTTGTCTTTTTTGCTAT
>GL380012.1:164562-197723 GCA_000143925.2 Caenorhabditis brenneri
ACCAAGTTTCGGAGCAGGAGGAGGATACGCAATCAACTTTGCGAAGTATGAAGCAACGAAAGGGTCAGCTCCTAGTGCGGGAGCGAGTCCTCCTCGTAGAAGGGGAGCAAACTAGGATTCCATTAATCATAAATAGGAGATATAGGAATATTAACACAGGAGGCTTGTATGCATAATGGGTTGGGCTGTGAGGCGTTCCGGTAGAGTTTCTGTATTCGCGACAGGTCGGCCATCCTTTTCCATAAGATCGTTTTGAATAACATTGTCGCCCCATAGCACTTGAGTATCTACCTTTACAGTTCCAGTGATCCTTGAATTTTCCAATTTTTTTCCAAAAATTCGTCATTTTTCTTCCCAAATATTTTTAGACGCCTCTCCACTATACGATTCTTATCTTCTCCCCGAAAACTCCAAATATCACCACCAGCTTATCCCTCACCACTAATCCCGCACACCTGATATAGGGGATTCAGCTGCTCCCCTCTCCGTTTAACGTCATCAGCCGGGAGACGTGTGATGTGATACAACTTTTTTTTGGAAGAGAAAGAAGAGCTAGGGACTTGGAAACAGGGCATGCATCTATATTAGAGGGGACATTGATTATGATCTGTAATATCTCGGAATGACATCATGACGATCTAGATAAGCAGGTGTCAAAGGGCGGTGATGTCATCGTCATGGGAAAAGGGCATTGTTTGTGGGAAATTGGGGACTATGGAGGACTGGAAATCACTAGGCCACAAAGAAAGAAAACTGGTTTAGGAGGGTCAGTCTAAAGTACAGAGTCGGAAGGTCAAGGAAGAAAAGGCTTGAAAATTGATGAAAATCTTGTCGGGGAGAGTACCAAAATTCAAAAATCGGAAAATTTGGAAGTTGTTGGAATTTTCTCTTCTGTTAATTCATAGAAATTACAGAGTAAAGTAAGCGGGATTTAGGTGTAGAATCAGTTTCTATGCACTAAAATAGCACACTTGGAACGGCCTGGTCCGACCCGACAGACGATTTTTAGGCATTTTTTGGTATCTTCTCATGTTTTTGAACTAAAATGATGAGAATTCATGTTTTTTTGATAGTTTTATGAAAAAGTTGAACATTTTTCGAGGAGTTTTGCAAAAAAAATTTGATGAAATTTTTTCAAAAATTCCAACCCGGGCCGGCAAAGTTTCCATCGGCCCAGGCCACCGGGCCGGGTTGAAAATTTCCAAGTATTTTTTGAAGGAAGTTCTCAAGAAATTCCAGTGCGGCCAACTTTCCAGATTATGAAAAAAAAGCAGTTCAAACTTGAAGAGATGTGAAACTCTAAATTTTTCCAGCACATGTTTGAGCATTTCTTCGGGTTTTTTGTACACTGTAGAAACGGATTTACAAAATATTGTCCATTGTATGCTGGAAAAGAAACATTTTTTCAAGAAAAATTGAATGAACCCCGAAAAAAAGCGAAAATCATGGCTACGAAATGTCTCGTTGCAATTCGTCCCGTAGCCAAGCCTATCAGACGTAACCGGACGAAATATCTCATCGGAAACTAATACAATAAGAATCGTGCTGGGATCTTCTTGAAATAAATGTATGCAGTAACAAAGGAGGTTCAACGCTGAACTTCTAAGAAAACGGTTCCAATAATGTAGTGACAAACCAAAAAAATTTTCTCTTCAACTTTTACCAACAGGATTTATATCTCATTTTGCGTAATTTACCAATCTACAGATAAAAGGTACGGATTAAGGCTCTGAGGGAAATACGTAAAAAGAAATGGATGTTTCAGTCTGGAAACGGATCTTTTTTCCGGAGACTCCAATAGACAAAATACAGCGGATATTCTAAATGTGAGCAATGTTTTTCTTTGATAATTTTCTGTGTACTTTATAAAATTTCCTGAAAAATTTTCCAAAAACTTCTAGTTAGATCTGAATAATGTGACTATAAACTACTCCAAAATTTCACCTCCTTCTTCCCCAACCTTTGCTGTGAAATGTCTAGGTTTACCTATGGAGAAACCTCACAACCCACAATTTTCTGTACTACACATCATCCGAATTTTCATTTTCTTTGGCGCACACCTTCTAGTTCTTTTCCATTTCTAAGACCTAGCAACTAATTTTTTTTTGTTCAGTTCGGATTTTTTTAATCCCAGCAATCTCTGCATTCTAAGAATTTCGGATCCAAAACTCTAACTAAAACCAAAAATCTCTTCCCTTTCCAGGCCACTGCCGATTAGCTGTGGATTATGAAAGTGATGAAAAAGGATAAGAGTATATGTATATCTCTGCTGGTTAACAAACTAGGAGCATACATCAAAACAAATTTAGTATACCTTTTTGGAAGATAGCGGAAATGAAAGTTAGGGATCCAAAGTTATTTGAAGGAGTATAAAGGGAATGTTGTGGATGGTTAGGTACATATTGATGCTACAACATTAGAGAAACTTTCGCATGGCGTTAAATTGACTGGAAATCTTGTTTTCACGGAAATTTCTTGACCTCTTACCGAAGAGGATTGGCAATCAGGTCAGTCCTGGTTTTCCAAGGAAAACTTTCATGAGTACGGTCTCTGAATTGGAAAAACGAAGAAAACAAAATATTATTTTTTTAACCACGCATATCTTAATCCTCATTATTCTAACTTGCAAATTAGGAAATTCCACAATAGAGCTGGATGAATCGTTATGAAGTTCATCGTAAACAATTGGATTTTTTTCATGTCCGCTTCCTTCGGAGGGTCAGGCCTCGTCGTCATCACGGCGGTCATGGCTGACTTTTTCCGGACGGCATCATCTAGTGTCATCTGCACTATTTTTTAGTAAAAAAAACATGAAAACTATATTGTTTAGTTGACTTTTGCGGATTTAGGATGATTTCTCTACGGTTCTGAAAAATTTTGGGTCTATAAAAAATATCTAGAACTTTATTTTCTTCCAGTTGACTACTTTTTTTGGGCCACGGTTTTCCTGACAGATAGAGCTTGCTTAGCACAGCTTTCTCAATAAATGCTCAGTTTTCAATAGAAATTTCGACAGTCCATCCTTTGGACAGGCTCTATCTGCCGGGAGAGTGGTTGCACAAAAAAGTTGTCAACTTCAAAAACAAATTTGAAGGAATGTTTGTTATACCCAAAAATTTTTTGTAGTCGAGGAACGTGGTTCATGCTCAAAGTCAGCCGAAATCAACTGGTCAGTATTGTAGCTGCATGCACCTTGACGATTCTGACCCATCCTTGCACCCAGGTTACTGTAGACCTGTCTTTTTGGAAATTTATTGTAGACAAAAGACTCCAATACCCATTCCAGAACATTTCCCTTTTTCTCCCCCATTTTTCAAACAACCTGATCCCTTCCCATCTAGCTGACCACCATTCTAGAACACCAGATTACCATTTTTATATATACATTCATTTCTTGTATAGCTGCCAATGATTATACATCTATTCTTCAAAAAAACAAGGCAAGCAAGCAACGAAAACAATGCAATTCTCTCATGTTTGATGACTAACAATAACATTCCAAAAATTGGACAAAAAATGGAAAAAAATGGAAAAAAATGTCTCCCCGGCATCATTTTTATCAGTTTTCTTAGATGTTTTTGGACAAAAATCAAAGAAAAATCACGTTTCTAAGCGACTTTTGGGCGGCTCAAAAGGCTCAAAAAGCTCACCGTGTAACAACTAACTAACTCGGCTGATCCCCTCATATTATTCTTCTTCAAATCGGATTTAGATTCACTTTTTTTGTGTCAAGATGTCTCTTTTTTTCATATCTGCTGCTGCTGCTGCTCTTTTTTGCTCTTCTTCTTCTCTCTTTCCCAGTATACTAAAACACATTTAATATAATAATAATAGTAGTAATGGCTCTCTCTTTCACTTTTCATGAGATGAGAGAGCACTTTTGGTGCCGTCATTCCAGAAAGCTCCGCCCACATTTTTTTTGCATGCCTTGGTGGTTTTTTTGTTGAAACTTCACGGGCTCACAGAGTGTACATTTCTTTGTTTTCTCCAAATTTTGAAAATGTGTGAAAGCGCGCTCTGCTGAAAACATCCCGATTTTCGAAAGTAATTCAAAATTTCTAGAATTCTAAATCTATTTTTATTTTCGTAAAAAGTACATCCCATTTCAGCAGAAGGGATTAACTGATTTGACATTAATTAGGTCGATATTGGATTAGTATGCTTTTGCATGCTAAATTTGGAAGCAGAAGCAGATTTTTTCTTGTGTTTTATGCCTCTAGTTGAAGCACTTTACTTTAAAAGTGCAGATCGCATTTGTTGAGCAAATTTCAAAATTTCAAAATAATAGGCTAGCAATTTCACAGCAGCTCACTGACTGCCGAAGTGCCCATTTTGAGCAAGTGCGCTCCACTCAAATTGCGCGGCGATTCAAATTTTACATATTCGCTGCGCCGCAAGTGCTTAAGCGATACGTAGATTAATATTTCCGAATTTTCATCAATTTTCGTGATTTTTTTTTCACAAAATTGGATTATTTCGATCAATTTTGAAGGATTCAAAGAAAAAATTTTGATAAAAAATTTTTTTTAAGAAAATTACATTTTCGATTTTCTAGGAGTTTCCAATAATCGAATTTTGTCGAAAATCAATTATCTCACGTTTATTACTCTGTTTTGCGTCGTAAAACTCTGAGGAAATCCTTAATTTTTGAACTATAGAAATTTTGAATTACCTCCGAAAATCTCGAGATAATTGCAGCAGAGCGCGCTTACTCAAAATGGCACCCTAACCTTACAGTAAAAGGTTTTTTTCGTTACGGGACCCAGGCTGTGCCTACTCCGTTTTTTTTCAAATTTAAATATAAAAAAAACCGTAGCGTGGGTCCCACCACGAGGTAAAGTTTACTGTAGCCCTTTCATTTTTCAACATAAGTAAAATTGATTTTTGTGATCAAAAAAAGTCGGAAAACACTTTCTGATATTTTTTCCGCATAATTTTTCAAATTTTTCACCACTCTGGAATGGCTTGTTTTCACACAAATGTTTTAAAAGTACAGTAAGATTGTCCATCGTGCCGAGACCAGTTCGACAAAAACTTGCATGCGCCTTTAAAGGAGACGATGCGCTTATTGAACGCTCGTGTAATTGCTCATACTGAAATTTTTCACAATCATTTATTAGAATTTCATAATTTCTCTGCGTCTCTCGATTCCTTATTTTCACTCAGCTTTCAGCTATTGAGCATCATTCCTCTATTTTTACCCGTTACCAATTTCCTGTGACATTTCAATTCCAATTTCCTCTTCCCCATTCCCCTATTTCCAATCAAAAACCAATTTGCTTCTTCTTGTTTTTCTCATCCTTTACGTGTCTAAAAACGGCAATGGAAGCCTGGAGAAGAGAAGAAGAAGTGTCAAATTAAAAAAGCAAGAAGCAGGAGGCGAGAGCTCAATTTCTAGATGAAAATGAAAACACACATCCTTTTTTCTCTATATTTTTGTTCTAGCTCTTCTCTCCTCCCGCCCCTTCTAAAGAGACTAGAAGCATGTGTGCAGATGTTATTTTTCCCAATTTAGAGAGAGAAGAGAGAAATGTGTCTCTGCTTTTTTTGTTTCTCAATTTTCCGCCCCCTCTCTATCTTTCGCCAATTTATTTGGCTTTCTGCATGATTTTTCTGGGAATTAGTTATGCTTTTGGATCACTAGGAATCCAGTAGGGCTCGCCGCAGCCAAACTCCAGATCAAATGCTTCGAAATTGCAGTTTGGCGCGAAAATTTTTCTACAGTGTAAAGTTTTTCGCGACGAGACCTGCAATTATTGTACCAAAATTCAAAAAAAAATGAAAGTGCGCTCAATTGAACTCAATGACGCGAAATTTTGAAAAATTCTGCCATTTTTTGCTGTTTTCATAGAAACTATCGGTCAAATTAAGTATTTTTTTGCCGTAATGTCAATTTTCAGCAAGTGCGCTCCCCTGAAATTACGCGGCGATTCAAATTTTACATATTTGCTGCGCCGCATGCGCTTTACCGATACGTAGCTTATTATTTCAGAGAAACTCTTTTTTTATTGACTTTTTTGAATTTTTCCGATCAATTTTAAAATATATTATGAAAAATTCCGAAAAAAAAATCATTTTTCAAAAAACCTCATTTTTTCGATTTTTTTGGGATTTTTCAATGATTTTATTTTGTCAAAATCATTCATTTTATGCTTATTTCTCTGTTTAGCGTCGAAAACAAAATTAAAATCACCGAAGTTTTGAATTACCCCCGAAAATCGGGATTATTCCAGCAGAGCGCGCTTGCTCAAAAATTTTACAGTAAAAGGTTTTTTCGTGACCGGACCCACGTTGCGCCTACCCCGTTTTGTTCTGTAAAAAACTCAAATCTCCTAAATATATTTTTTCCGCAGAAAATCCACAAAATCCCCGACACCGGAAACATGTTTCTTTTCACCCTCAAAAGTCAGCATCGTCAAGAAAAAAACATCTTCTAAAGACGGGAAAAAAACTTTTTCCTCTCTTTTTTTCGAGTTTTTTCCCAACTCAAGTGGTTTGTTGTCTTTTTTTCGTCGAGGGAGCATGCTCCCAGAAATTGAATCAACGAAAGAAAGCAGACGTTTTTTTTGCTCATTTTTTGTTTTTAGAAGGAATTTTCGAGGGGAGGGGGTCAGCTGTCGAAGATTATTGAACTCCGGGTTTTTACAATTCTAAAAACCCATTGACCCATCCATCCACTTCAGATGTTCTTTTATCCCTTTACAATGGTGGAAAAAGAGCACATCTGGAGCTCTTTCGCACATTCTCTTTCGTTCAATTTGCCCTTTACTCATTTTGTCATCATTTTCTTCTTCTTTATGGAATTTTAGCGAACAATTTCAGAACTTCGACCAACCAGAATTTGTAGATAAAAATAATTTTTTGAATCGTGGAAAAACTTCTTTTGCGCGAAAAATTTTTTCAAACGAATTAGGAATTTTCCACCGCAAACACTATTTTCGAATCATTGATTCAGTTTTTTTTCACCAAAAAAGCTAAAAACGCGAATTTTCAGTCAAAATCAGAATTGTTCGAAAATTTCAGAAAAAAAAATCGTGGAATGTTTTTTTTTCGAAAAATTGAAAAACATTTGCATTATCTATCGACTTTTGAGTAAAATGTCTTATGTTTTTCTTCTAAACTCTTTGGAAGAGACAACTTTTTACAAAAAAAATTTGAAATCTCCCAAACCTAATTTTTCACATTTTCAGGCAAAATTAATGAATTTTTCTATTGCGAGCACTGAATCAACACAGCAGAACCGATTTTTAGACAAAAAACCAGCCGGAAAACTCTTATTTTCAGCCAAAACCCGCGATTTTTCACGAATTTCAGTGAAAAAATCCGTTCCGACAGGTCATTAGCAATTGCGCCCCACTGATAACGCATAACTTGAGGCTTTGAGCGGGCGAGAGATAAAAGGATTTGAAGATGCGCAGACATGCGGAACCGAATTTTTCTCTTCTTTTTCCACTTTTTTCGGCTTTTTCTTTGTCCAACTTGACCACAAATCCTTTTTTTGATGCCTTTGGGGCATGAAGAAGAGTTAAAAGGCAAGAAAAGAGGATGTTAGATTTCCCGAAGACTTGCCAAAAAAGAAAAAGAATTTGTTATTTTTGTTCCCTTTTGTGATTTTTGCTGTTGACGTGGGGTTAAATTCGGTTTTAGAAGCCATAGAAATGAGAAAAAGGGAGGAATTTATAGAAAGAAAATAGAAGTTTAAGCAGTTTTTGAATGTATTTTTTAAAATTTAAAAGATAAAGTTTGCATTTTTGCAAAAAAGGAACAAAAAATGTTTGATAAATTTTCAAAAACCCTTTTTCCTTCTTTATATTTAAATTATCAAGCTTTAATCGTCGAATTTAGCGCAAAAATTGCCTAATTAACCCTTTTTGGCCCATTTTCGGCTGTAAATTTGGCCATTTTCAGCTTGGATTTGCTGATTTTTCATTCAAAATGAAAGCTTTTTTGGCCGATTGTAGATGGAAAAAAACCATGGCTAACCGAAAATTTTGGCCATTTTCAGCTGACTTTTCTTTAAAAATAAGGGTATCTTTCACCAAAATTTGATTCAAAATTGACACAAAACAGAATATATTTGTACTGAATCATGTGACATTTTTCACGTGTACCTGTAGAAGTTTACCCTATTTCTTGTTTTCTTTTTTTTCGTTTTTTCGCGTTTTCCCCAAAAAATTATCTCCATATTTTCAGTATGTCAAATGCGCCGGAAACGGGCGCCCTCCGCCGAAAAACCTCCCTTCACATACGGGATACCCGAATCGCCGGTCTCTACGATCTGGAAAAAACCATCGGACAGGGACATTTTGCGGTGGTAAAACTTGCCAAACATGTGTTCACTGGGGAAATGGTAAGAATTTCAGAAATTTTGATTTTTGGAGCAGAAAATTTGGAGTTTTCACTGAAAATTCTGAATTTTGCATCGAAAGAGGCAATTTTTTCATTAAAACCCACGTTTTTCACCCAAAAACTCTGGGTTTTCAATAAAAAAAATTGGTCAAATTAGGTGGAAAACTGCTTTGGGAAACCCAAAAATTGCTCTTTTTCGAAAAAAAAATTCCAGGTGGCCGTAAAAATCATCGACAAAACGAAAATGGACGAAGCGTCGACATCACAAATTATGAAAGAAGTGAGATGTATGAAACTGGTGCAACACGCGAATATTGTTCGTTTGTACGAGGTGCTGGACACCCAGACGAAGATATTCTTGATTTTGGAACTCGGCGACTACGATCTCCATGATTTCATTATCAAACACGAGAAGGGAGTGTGCGAGTCGTTGGCTCAACAATACTTTTGTCAGATAATGACCGCCATCGACTATTGTCATCAGTTGCATGTTGTCCATAGAGATTTGAAGGTGATTTTTGAATTTTTGAAGCTTTCAAACGAGAAAAATCGATTTTTTTTAAACGGTAAAACCAGTGGATAACATGGTAATTTCCACCGGAAAACATCATTTTTTAACCAAAAATGACTGGTCAAAAAGACAGGAAATTGGTCGAAAATTTAATTTTGTGTACCAATTTACATTCAAAAATCACAAAATTGCATAAAAATTATACGAAAAATGCAGTAAAACTATCAGAAATAACTCGAAATATTTTAGAAATATACTGATTTTGATTCCGAATTTTCCCATTCAATAGTCCGAAATTTACTGAAAATTGGTCCGAAAACAGAATTTTTATCAGTATTTTTGACAAAAAAGCTTTTACTCGTATCAAAATGGCCGGAAAATGGTGAAAAATATAGCCTTTTTTCACCTATTTTCCTTGAAAATCGCAAAATTTTATTCCAAAAAAAAAAAACATCGTAAGACTCTCAGTTTTTTGGTTCCCAGACGCACCGTTTCTGGTCTCTTAACCTCTATTTTTTCTGAAAAAAACCCCAAACTATCCAAATTTCAGCCCGAAAACGTGGTATTCTTCGAGAAGCTCGGAATGGTCAAACTCACCGATTTCGGCTTCTCCAATAGCTATGAGCCCGGAGAGCAGTTGAGCACGTCGTGTGGTTCTCTGGCTTACTCGGCGCCCGAGATCCTTCTAGGTGATTCTTATGATGCGCCGGCAGTTGGTGAGTTTCTAAAGAAATGAGCGGAGCTAAACTGTAATTTTCAGATGTCTGGTCACTCGGTGTCATTCTGTACATGCTCGTCTGCGGTCGTCTTCCATTCCAGGAGGCGAACGATTCGGAGACCCTCACCAAAATTCTTGATTGTAAATATTCCATTCCAGATGTACTTTCAGACGAGTGTCGAGTGTAAGTTTTGAATTTGATTTTCATCTAAAAAATGTCGTAAAATTGTGGTAGATACTCAAGTGCTGTAGGGTGATCAAGTGCTATTTTTGACTTCTCAAATGCTATGGCTTTTGTCTCATGTGCTATGATCTGAGACTAACGCCATAGCACATGAGACGGCGAAAATAGCACTTGATCTATAGCAAAAGAGCCAAAATAGCACTTGAGTATTTGCCTGAAATTGTTATTTTTCTCCGATTTTCAACTCAAAAATCCTATTTTTTCCCTTTTATTCTTATAAAAAACAGCGAAAACCCCTATATTTTTCAGCCTTATCCAATCCATGCTGGTACGGGAGCCACAAAAGCGAGCGAGTCTCGAGAAGATCGTTTCAAGCTCATGGGTCCAGGCCGGTGATCGAGGATTGTCAACGGTAGGGCTCAGATTTTTAAGATTTTGAATTCGAGGAGAGAAATGATGCTGGAAAAGGCTAGGAGAACTAAATTTAGACCTGAAAATCATGAAAAAAGCGGTCAAAACTTATAAAAATGGTGCTAAAATGTCTCAGAATGTTGCTAAAAATTTTGAATTTTTACAAATTATAGAACATTTTTCAAACTAATTTCCCAAAGAATTAATCAAATGTCTCCTTAACTTTTCTGAAATATTCCCAAAAAACCCGATGTGTGACGACAAAAATCTTCTGTTCCAGGCGATCCCCCTAATAGTACGTCACCATCTCCCCACCTCCGCCCATGCCACAATAATAGAGCAAATGGTTGCCGGTGGAATAGCATCCGAGGAGAATATCCTTCGATTCTTGGAGAACGATGAGTACAATTCGGTGACCGCCACCTATTACCTGCTAGCCGAACGAGTTTTGGCCTCCTACCGGGAAGAGCAAGCGCGAGAGCTTCTCGCGAAACATTTGGATATGGAAATGGATCGACCGTCGATGGAGAGTAGTACAGAGAATGCCACGTCACGAGGCAATGTGAATTCGAGATGCAGATCACGATCCAATTCGTGGAGAGCTCGACCGTGTTCGATATTGAAAGAGGAGAGTGAAGAGGAGCTGTCGTCGTATTTGAGATCGGCTAGTCGGCAGAGTAGTAGGTAAGGAAAGGAACGGAAATAAGTAAAATTGTCAAAAAAAAAAACGCAAGTTTTTCTGTTGAAAATCGGCCAAAAGCATAGAAATTGGCTGGATTTTAGGCCTAAAATAAAAGGAAATGACGATTTTTGAAGTAAAAGTTTCCCACGAAAAGAGGCTAAATCCTGACTGACCCAATTTTTTTTCGTATTTTTTTCTTTCAAAATAGATCAAAAAAGACTGATTTTAGCTAAAATTCGAGTAAAACCGTAGCAAAATAGTTGAAATTTGGCTGAACATGAGGCTAAAACCTTCTGTTTTTGTAGTAAAATTCCCAGTTTTTTCTTTTAAAGTTGACCAAAATAACAGAAAATGACTGGATTTCTTTAGTTGAACACCTAGTTGCCAGTTGTTTTGAACAGAAAATTTCCAGAAACTTTGAATTTTTAATTGAGGATTACAAGATTTATCCTGTTTTTCCAGTTGATAGTGGCCCAAGAATGACTCGTAATAGCTCAAAATCAAGAAAAAACCGGTCTGAAAAATATCAGAAGTGGCTAAAAATCGCCCGATTTCATCCATTTTCGCAGAAAAATTAGTTTTGGTGTAAAAATGACTGAAATTGTTCAATTTTTAACAATTTTAGTCTTTTTCTGTCTAAAAACTGGGAGAAATCACAATAATATCCCATAGATTAGCTTTGAAACGTAGTTTTTAAGTTTAAAAACTCTATTTTCGAACAGAAATATTCATAATTAGCCGATTTTTACCTCATAAAAACTCAGAAATGTTCGTATTTTAAGTTTTTTTTTGAATATATACCTGCACGTTTCCATGTTTTTAGATATATTTTTGTGGCGCATGACTATATATCTTTGTCGTAAGTTTTATCCATCATGGGATTTTTTTTCTCAAATTTTTTTTCATCATCGGTCACTTTTGCCCGATGTGTCCCTTGTGTCCCAAAACCCTACCCTTTCCTATCATCAGATTCTTCCCACTGCACGATTTTGTGTCATCACCACGAAGTGCGAGCCGGTGTTGTAGTGCACAAATGTCCCGGCAGAATTCCGAGGAGGCCGTCTCACTGAAATCCATGGATTCGGATCATCGACCCACCACATTCTTCATTCCGACGCCGTCAGGAGGGTCTTCTGGAGTGACGCCGACCACGCCCACCTCCACAATAAACCGATTCGATGACGTGCTGTCGCCGATTGATGAACGGGAGGGAAGTGAGATGGATATTCAGAAGAATTTGAGGAGAAGTGTGTTAAATGATATTGTGGATGAGTCGTTGAGCGGCGAGGAGCACGCGATTCGAAAGTCAAGTGATAGTTGTTTGCATGCCATTCATCATCAGTTGCTACGGTCCGCTTCGGCGAAACGCCTGTTAAGAAGGTTTCTGATAGAATCCATGGGACCCCCCCCCCCGGGGGGGGTTTTTTGTTGGAGGAGTACTGTAGGGTTACGGTAGTTGTTGATTAAAATCTATGGGACCACTTTTGATATGAAACGCGTTTTTTAGGCTCCGCGACGTTTAGAAACTGCGATTATTCAAAACCAGCCATCTCAAAACCGTTGAAAAAAAATTTTAATTTTTCAAAATTTTTGACACGAGTGTCTGGAAAATAGGAACAAAATCTCGAAAAACATATGTTCTTGAATTTTTTTTTCGAAAAATAGTTTGAAATTCAATTTTGCTCTAATTTTCCAGAAAAACGATTGGAATGGTATCAAAATTTTCAAAATTTCAGTTTTCAGGCTAGTCTTTAATGAAAATTCATACTTTTTGGCCTCTATCATTGAAAAAAATTCATTTTCAGCTTTTTTTAAAGAAAATACTCTAATTGTTAGCTCTATTTTTGAGAGAAAATGTCTTTTACGGGTTTTTTGGTGCTCGAAATTTTTCCACACAGTCCTGACCGAAGATAGGCTGAAAAAAGATTTATTGCGACAAAAAAAAACCGATAAAAAATTTACAAAAAAAAAATGTTTTTTTAAAGTTTTGTTCACGCAGACTACACGAGCGGAGTTTTTTGGGCCACGATTTTGCGCGGTAGTTTGAAAAAATTAGTAGTTTTTTGGCTTTCTATTTTTTTTCCTGGTTTTCCGGTCTCTTATTGGCGAAATTTTTTTGAATAGAAAAAAGGCGAACCTTTTTTTTGCCGAAAAAAACCGAAAAAAAAGTTTTTCGGACAAAAATTTTCCAACTACAGTAGTCCTACCGTAACCCTTCCAAGAAAGTGTTTTTTCTTTCTTTCTATCTATCTTTCATTTTCACTCTATCTATGATGTCCTTTCGTGTCCACACAGCATCCATCTTTCAATTTTGTTTTGTATTTTAAAATTCTTCAAAAAAATGCAAATACGCTCTAATGAGAATCTCTCAACTGAGCCCCGTTTCTCACTACAGTAACCCACAAAAGTCTTTCGCTCTAACAAGCCCACCTCGTTTCCAGAAACTCGTCACCATCGGTCTCAATGTTCTCCGGAATAGCACGGGATCGTGTCAGTCCGCAAGCCGTTCAGGAGCTTCTCGACTTGAATCGACTTGGTAAAAAACGCATAGAAATTGCCAGAAAAAACTAATTTTCCTCTCCTTTCTCACTGTTTTTCTCTTCAATACTAACCTCAAAAAATGGGAGGAAAACTATGAAAAATAGCGTAGGCTCCGCCCATTTTCATCGGAACATTTTGTAGGCGGAGCTCGTGGACGAGCTGCGAGCCCCGAGAGCGTCCGGAGTAGTCGATCACCGTCGCCGCCGGCGTCGAGTAGTGGGAGAACGTCGCCAGGTAACGATCTGCAAATGCGCGCTTTTTTTATCAATAGAGCGCATTTTCAGCAATGTCGACAATCTCTTCCATGTCACGACTGAAAGTCAGCTCGGCGAGTGTGACGAACAGCGGAATGCGGAAGTTGTCCTCGTCGCCGCATTTGTTGGGGATTTGTGAGGAGGTACAGTAGTGCTGGGAGGCTCCGCCCACTTTTCAAGCTATTGTTTTTCAGACAGAAGACGGTAGTGAAGTGCAGCAGACCACTTCTGGACGCCATTTGAGAACGATGGATGATAGGGGTGGAAGAGCAAATCGGTAGGGATTGATTGACGGGATTTTGGGTCAATATTTGGATTTTGGCTTGAAAATTGAGGTTTTAAGGTGAAAAAGGTCTAGGAATAGCCAAAATTCAACGAGAATAGAGATTTTGGTTGAAAATGAGCAAAATTTGGTCCAAAAAGGACAGTTTTGCACCGAAATCGCCCCGTTGCAATAGCACTTGATCACCCTCTAGCAATAGCAGTTGAACATCCTGTAGCAATAGCACTTGATCACCCTGCAGCAGTAGCACTCGATCACTCTCTAGCAATAGCAGTTAAACATCCTGTAGCAGTAGCAATTGATCACTCTGTAGTAAAAGCACTTGATCAGCCTGTAGCAGTAGCACTTGATCACCCTCCAGCAATAGCAGTTAAACATCCTGTAGCAGTAGCAGTTGATCAACCTGTAGCAGTAGCAATTGATCAGCCTGTAGCAATAGCAATTGATCACTCTGTAGCAATAGCAGTTGAACACCCTGTAGCACTTGAGTATCTAGAGTACAACTGCACTAAAAACGTTCCCATAAAGTTACAGATCCGCTTCAACGGGCCTCGTCCACCTACCAAGTCGTCACCACTCGATCCATGCCACAAAATCCTCGGCTGCGTCTCTCCTATCAACTCCATTCGTGACAAAACCCGCCAATCAAATAATCACCTCCACCTCCTCCACATCCACCCCGGCCATTGGTGGAGGATCCAGCTCCTCCTCCTCCTCATTCTCCAACACCTACAGTGCCGTTCGATCGATCCGTCCCCGACAGGCGATCGTCTCCCCTGATATTCTACGACGATACGATCCTCATCAACGATTCATCAGCAGATCCAAAAGATCCACATCGTGCTCCTCATCGGATGCATCGGATGATGATGACGGCAGACGGTTGACGATGCTCTCCACGAAATGTACGTCGAAATTCGATGACAAGGGGAATAAGAAGGACGAGGATGACGATGGAGCCGATGGAGGTGTCGCTGGACGAAGAGGGAATTCTGGAGGGGGCGGAGCGAGTGGAAGTGGAGTGGTGGGGAAGCAGAGTAGTAATGGACAAGCAGGAATTAGTGCAGGACAGCAGGGGAATGAGAAAAGGTAGGGATTTTTTACGAGCCGGTCTTGCGAGGATTTTGGGCCCCAAAATTCGAAAAAAAGCACGGATTACTGTAGGGTTACGGTAGATACAGTAATGAGCTACTGTAGCCACAGTAAGATCCTGATTGTATACGAAAAGCGGCTATTTTCACATTCTTCACCCCATTTATTGCAGATCCAACCTGAACGACGCCGTCCTCCTTCCACTCCGCCCGATTCCCGAAATGACACTTCTGGATCAGACGCTGAACTCTCCGGATAGTGTATCCATCAAGAATCGCATCCTCCACACCTCCCTCAGCACACAGACTATGATTCGGAAATGGACGGAGATGGATTCGTGGTATGGGACACCGCCCAGGGATTATGAGTGAGTTTATCAGGAATCCTGGACCATTGGAGCTCAATGGCAGAAATTTCAGAAGTTTCGGCGAAAATTAAAAAATCTAAAAGTCTGGCGGTAATTTGAAAAGCTCAAAAGTTTTAGTGAATATTCGAAAATTCACAAATTTTAGCGGGAAATCAAAAATTTGGAAAATTTGGCGGGAATTCAAAAATTCAGAAATTTTGACGGGAATTCAAAAAATTCGAAAATTTTCACGGGTATTCGAAAATACAGAAATTCGGCGAGAATTTATGAATACAAAAATTTTAGCGGAATTCAAAAACTCAGAAATTTTGGCGGCAGTTCGAAAATTTGCAAAATTTTGCGGGAATTCAAAAATTCAAAGTTTGGCGAGAATTCAAAAATTTATCCCTGATTTCCAGAGACCGTCCCACCTCGGAATCGAAAACTCCATGGCTTCGATGCCTGCGTCGAACCTCCTCCAGCCAAGATCTCATTCGAGAATCCCCCGATGAGAAACCTCCTCTAATAGAAGAGCACCCCCTGGAGTCACCCCTGACCACGCCCACTTCACCGATAACACATCAATCACATACTACTACCACTCATCATATCCATCAAAATATGTACAATGATTCGAAATTCTCATTCCTCAACACTCTGCCCATGGAGAAAGTGGATCGATGGTTGCAATGTGCCGAATTTGTTTTTTAAATTTTTTTAAAAGAAAAAATTTGGAAAAAATATGATTGAAAATAGTCCAAAAATACCCTTTTCTAGGCTAATTTTTCACTAAAATCTACTAATTTTGACTCATTTTTCTCCCGATTTTCTCTATATTTTTGTATTTTTCACTACAAAATTCCCCTCACCCTGTCTTTCTCGATTCTCTCCCCGTCACTCTAGTACACATGAATTCTATTTTTTTGTGCCGCTCTAGTTATTTTTCCGGTTTTTACCCCTTTATTTTGTTGTAATTTTTAAGCATTTTAGCACATTTTTCCCCACAAAAATAGTACCAAAAATTCGCATAGTTTGTTCTGGTGATTTTATTTTTTTCTGCAGCTTCCAAGTTATTTTTTTTTAATTTAATGATTCGATGTGAGATTCTACATAGAGAGCTTATGATTCCCCCCCGTAAAGAATATCAAAAAAAGTTGTAATAGATTGCTGATTTATTTTATTTTTTCCATCCCACGTAATGAAAATTTTTTCATTTCATTAAAAAAATTTTTTTTTGATTATTTTTGTAGTTGAAATTTCAGTTTTTATATCTTTTTTTATCGTAAGAAAAACCACCTTCTTACGAAAAATTTAACAGAATTTCAATTTTTTAAATGTCCATTTTGAGTAAGCGCGCTCTGCTGCGATCTAGCGGAATTCGTATGAGTTCGTTTGGAGCATATTTGCACAGTAAAATGCGCCCCACTGAACGTTCGTTAGACGGCACTTGCACGGCTAGCTGTGTATCACTTTTGAGTAAGCGCGCTCTGCTGCAATTTGTTCGATTTTCGGTGGGAATTTGGAATTTCTAACTGTTTTCGATGCAGAATAGAGTAATAAGATTAATATAATTGGTTTCGACAAAATTCAATTATTGGAAAATTCCAGAAAATTAAAAATCATGATTTTTCGAAAAATAATTTTTTTTTAAATTTTTTCATCAATTTTTTGAAAAATTGATCGAAGACAATCCAATTTCGCCAAAAAAAAAATCACGAAAATCGATAAAAAAGATGAGATTTTCTATGCGGCGCAGCGAATTTGGAAAACAGAAATTTGAATCGCCGCGCGATTTGAGTGGAGCGCACTTGCTCAATTCGGATCCTTCAGTGTATTTTCAAACTTCCACCTAAACACTAAAAAATCCAATTTTCCAGATGCTATTCGGTTGGGGGTCGTCACCCCGTCGGATACTACTTCACCAATTTCGTCGAATTGGCACTGCACTTCAGTGGCCACTGAAAGAGACGAAAATCAGTGAAAGCACGAAATTGTTGGAGAAACATTGGTCCGAAACTCTGATCAAAGAGTTTGAGAATGGAAAAATGGTGGGTTTTTCAGGACCTGAATTCTCAGCACGAAAACTACCGTATAAATTTAGTTGCTACCGTAAGAAATTTACAAATGTCTTTTCGATTCTCAACAGATCAATTTTTTCTGAGGAAGAACTAGAAAAATCGATGAAAATTCAAAAAATTCGTTAAATCTTACGGTAGTTTTCGTGGTGAGATATCGGGGCCGTCAACTTGTCGGATCTTCGGCCGCGGCCTGACTTATGATATTTTTTCCCAGAAGCCCTCCCGACTCGCCTCCAAAAAATACATTCTCTCCATGTTTCCCTATCCATCCGGACGTCTTCACATCGGACACATGCGTGTCTACACAATCTCGGATGCGACCGCCCGTTACTATCGGCTGAATGGATACGAGGTGATCCATCCGATCGGATGGGATTCGTTTGGACTTCCAGCCGAGAATGCGGCCAGGGATAAGGGAGTGGATCCGAGGGAGTGGACTGTCAAGAATATTGAGACGATGAAGGAGCAGTTGGTGAAGACTAAGGTACTGTGATTTGGTCGTGATGGTGTTTGCGGGCTTGACGATCCAGGATGAACTGTCGTGAAATATGATGTCAGGTCTGCACTGGTCGCCAAAGTGTTTATTTTGAGCAAGTGCGCTCCACTCCAATTGCGCGGCGATTCAAATTTCAAATTTGGTTGTGATGGTGTTTACAGACTTGACATCAAATCTAGCGGCGATTCAGAGAAACGAGACCCTAGAATGAATTGTCGTGAAGTTAGACGCCAGGTCTGCACTGGCTGCCGAAAAGTCTATTTTAAGCAATCGCGCTCCACTGAAATCGCGCGGTGATTCAAATCTTACATATTCGCTGCGCCGCATGTGCTTATGCGATACGTAGCTTAATATTTTAGATTTTTTTTTCGCTAAATTAGATTTTTTTCGATCAATTCTTCGATGAAAATAATCTGATAAAAAATTATTTTCACAAAATCCCATTTTTCGATTTTCTGGGAGTTTCCAAAAATGTCGAGATCAGTTCTCCCATGTTTTGCCTCAAAAACAAATTCAACATCATAGAAATTTTGAATTACCTCAGAAAATCGGAATAATTGCAGCAGAGCGCGCATACTTAAAATTGATACCCTGCTAGCCGTGCAAGGGCGCTCTCAAGACGACTAAAAACCTCAAAATTTCAGATCCTGTTCGACTGGGAACGCGAAATTTCCACGTGTGAACCCGAGTTCTTCCGCTGGACACAATGGATTTTCTGCAAACTTTTCGAGCACGGACTCGTCAAACGAACATCAGCTGAAGTCAACTGGGACCCAGTTGATAAGACTGTGCTGGCTGCCGAGCAGATTGATAATGAGGGACGGAGTTGGAGGAGTGGGGCAGTAGCGGAGAAGAAGAAGTTGAGTCAGTGGATGATTGAGACGCCAAAGTATGCGAAACGACTTCAGGACGGATTGAGAAAGATGTCCGAGCAGTGGGGAGAGGTTGCAGGTATGTTATTGGATTTTTATTTTTCAGATACTGTCGTAAGGTATGATGTCGAGTACGCAAACACTATCATCTGAATCTGATACGGTAGATTGCACGGATTTTGAGTTTTTAGGCCAAGAAAATTGTAGTTTTGTCTGATCCGACTGAAATTTTTTTTGGTATTTTAGGGGCCTTTTTTATCGGTTTTTCAATTTTTTCAGTTTTTAGGACATTTTCCGGAATTTTCTCGGCTTTTTTTTACAGAATTTTGGTGCCTTATTTCAGAATTTTTGGGACTTTTTCGGAGTTTTCGTGCTTTTTTCCCGGGATTTCAGGGCATCAATTCAGAGTTTTCGGGACTTTTCCAGAATTTTTGCCGATTTTTTTTTCGGAATTTCGGTGCCTTAATTCAGAATTTTCGGAACTTTCGAATATTTTTTTCTTTTTTACGGAATTTTGGTGCCTTGTTTCAAAATTTTCGGAACTTTTTTGGGATTTTAGGGCATCAATTCAGAGTTTTCGGGATTTTTTCGAATTTTCTCGGCTTTTTTTAAACAAAATTTTGGTGATTTGTTTCAGAATTTTCGGAACTTTTTCAAAATTTTTGTGTCTTTTGTACAGAATTTTGGTGCCTTAATTAAAAAATTTCGAGACTTTTTCGAAATTTTGGCAGTTTTTTGTTCCGAAATTTTGGGGCCTCAATTCGGAATTTTTCGGGAATTTTTCGGAATTTTCGCTTCTTTTTTACGAAATTTTGGTGCCCGATTTCAGAATTTTCGGAACTTTTTCGTAATTTTGCGGCTTTTTTCTCAAAATTTCGGTGCCTTATTTCAAAATTTTCGGAACTTTTTCGAAATTTTCGCATTTTTTTGTTCCGGAATTTTGGGGCCTTATTTCGAAAATTTCGGGACTTTTTTGGGATTTTAGGGCATCAATTCAGAGTTTTCGGAACTTTTTCGGAATTTTTGCCGATTTTTTTTCAGAGTTTCGGTGCCTTTATTCAGAATTTTCCGGATTAAAAAAAAATTTTTGCGGCACGTCCTTCAAAAATTGCAAAAAAATATTTTTTTCACAAATTTTAAACATTTCCAGACATCCAAGCAAACTGGATCGGGAAATGCGACGTGTGGCGATTCATGCTACCGATCATCGGAAAAGACGACGAGTTCATCGATTTACGGATCCGTGACATCTTTGAAATCTCCAATGCCGAATTCCTAATTCTGAAGAGAAATCACCCGATGGCAGATAAAACAGCCACAGAATTCCCTTACAAACTCCCAATTGAAGTGTTGAATGGAGTGACTGGCAGGAAGATTCCAGCGATTGTCGTTGATGATTCATATCATCCGGATCTGGATCATTTCCAGAATTCTAGAATTGGAAGTTTCCAGACTGACAAAGACCTGGCTCAAAAATTCAGCATCCGGGAGCCAAAGCATAAAAGAGTGCTGACGAAAAATGATATCCAGGAAATGGCCGCATTTGGAGGATACGGTGGATACGAGACGTCACGAACACTCACTGATTGGGTTGTCAGTAGACAACGTGGGTGGGGAACACCGATTCCAATGATTCAGTTGGAGAATGGGAAGAGGGTGCCGGCGAAGGAGTTGCCGGTGCTTGGAAGTTATAGAGGACAGAAGGTTGACGGGGGAGAATTCGATTCGGATACCCTGGACACGTTCTTTGATTCGGCTTGGTGGGTTTTATGGGTGCTTTTGCAACAGGGAGTATTTGGCGTGTCGAAAATGATCGGAAATAGAATGATCACGCGCTTCCGGCGCTCTTGCGAAGGCGCAAGTTCTGTCTGTGTGTCTGTCTGTCCAGCACTAACCGCAGAATAACTTTTGCGTTATTGAACAGTTTAGTACCAAATTTGACATGGTTCACCGAGCGCTTTGATTCTATAACGCTTGGATTACTGTAGGATTACCGTAGCTACAATAAACCTTTTTTTTGAAAACGTGTTCGCAATCAGGGCTGTGTGATAAGAAAATTCCGAAAAAAATCGAAAAATTATTTTTCGGAATTTTTCAATTTTTTTCTAGTTTTTCGTTTTTTTTCAATGAAAAACGAGTGAAACGGCGGTAAAAACATAAAGACATCACGAAGGTGCATCGATGGAGGTAGGAATGCGCGCTCTAATGAGAAAATGCGTGAAATTAGGCCTAAAATAGCTCACCACGGCGATGATAAATCATTATATTGCTCGATTTTTAGAAAAATATTCTATTTAATTGTCATAGAAACAGTAAAAAAATTTTGGGAATTGAAATTTCAAAATTGGCCGAATAAATTTTAGGTAAAAAGGCCTAGCAGATAGAGCGCACTTTCTGGCATACACTGATGTACCTTCGTGAGACATACAACTAAAAAACAGTTTTTTCCGAAACATTTTTAGCCGAAAAGATTTTTTTCTGAAAATGACAGAAAAACCGAAAAAAAAACATTTCGGACAAAAATTTTTCGCACAGCCCTGCTCGGAATGAACGGAATCATTCCAATTTTCACATGTAACATCTGCGGGACCCTAATAGTACACTAACGAAAAATGGTGAAGATTACTGTAGGATTACGGTAGTTACCATAACCCGAGTACTCCAACGATAAATGATCCAGGTGTGACCTTCCAAAACATTCTAGAAGCTTCTATAAAGATTTTTTGTCCATTTACGATGATTTTGGCAGAAATTCATAAATTCAACATTTTTGGCGGGAACTGAAAAATTCGAAAATTGTGAAAATTTCTGAATTGAGCCCGTTTAGCTTATGAAACCAGTGACGCAGTAACATCTAGGCGCAATTCTGATAAATTTTCAACCAAATACTCCTAATGTTCCAGGTACTACCTCCGCTACCTGGACAACAAGAACCCCAACCAACTCGCTTCCAAAGAAGCCCTTCAAAAAATGCCAGTGGACGTCTATGTCGGTGGAATTGAGCACGCAGCCGTTCACATGTTCTTCGCCAGATTCATTTCCTACTTTTTGAAGGATATTGGTGTTATTCCGGTATTTTTTTCAGTGAAACTGCGATTCAAATAATTTTTTTCCAGACTGCCGAACCATTCACCGACCTGATCCCTCAAGGAATTGTCCGTGGAAAGACCTACATTGAAAAATCCACGGGGAGATACCTGTCTCCAGACGACGTTGTTCAATCCAGCTCCCAAAATTCTCTAACCCTAAAATCCGATCCAACCGTGGAGGTGGAAGCGGTCTACGAGAAAATGAGCAAATCGAAAAACAATGGAGTGGATTTGGCGGCGATGTTGGACTCGGAAGGCGTCGATATGACCCGGTTGAGGCTCCTAGAGTCGGCTGCTCCGCGAGCACCGATCAATTGGGGAGAGACGGATTTGAAGGGAATTAAGAAGTTGTTGGATCGAATCGCCGCCATTAATTCGGATGTTATCGCCTCTAGAGAAACGGAGAACGTGCGAATCAACAAGGAAACAGAAGAGAAAATCCGTGAGACCTACAACTTTTTCGTCCGAAATGTTGGAATGTGTCTGGAAGTGCTTCACTTGCACAACACCGCTTTGATGAGGCTGCAAGGGTTTACGAATGCGTTGAAGAAGATTGATCCGGTGTACTTGGCGAATAGTCCGGAAGGACAGAGAGCTGTGAAGGCACTGGTGGTTATGTTGCAGGTAGGGATGTGCCTTTAAAAGGGATTTCTAGTTTGTGAGAACGAATAAGAGTGATCTAAAGCTTTGAAATATTTTCCAAGCTTGATTGAAATCGCTAGTATTTTTTTATTCATTTTCTTTTTTTTTTTTAATTTTTTTATCGTTATTCAATCGTTTTCTACGGACTTTATTCAATATTTCCCCACAGTGTTATGGCAATCTGTGTAAAAGCAAGTGCTATCCGAAGATCCGACAACTTTACGGCCTCAATATCTCACCACGAAAACTACCGTATAAATTTTTATAACTACCGGAAGATTTATCAAATTTCATCAATTTCCATCGATTTTCAGCGATTTTCTTGCTCTTCCTCAGAAAAAAAAATTAAATATTCGTTGAAAATCGATTAAAATTGATGAAAATCGTAAATAAATAAACATTTGAGAATTTTCTCACGGTAAAAATATATTCATACGGAATTTTTCGTGGTGAGATATCAGGGTCCTCAAGTTGTCGGATCTTCGGCCAGCACTCGCTTTTTTTAAATTTCAAGTTTTTTAAAAGTTTATTCTCCGTCAACCTTTAGTACCGGCCATATTTATACGAATGCCACGTGAAAATTCAGTTCTTTTTGTAATGAAAAATTGGATGCTCCACTTTGAGCGACCTCAAAAGACGCCAGAAACAGCTTCAAAATGCCTAAAAACACCTGACTGCTTCCACTCAGACCTGCAATCAGCCTTGAAAAGGTCCTGAATTCTTCTGGAGAAGACCCTGAAAATCGAACACCCCTGGAATAAACAATTTCCCACAACCGCCTGTGAATACTGTGGTCTGCTTTCCTTTACCCCTCACATAAAAAAAACCGTCCTTTCCCCTCACCTCAACTACCTTCCTTTACCCTCTGCTGAACGTAATCCCCTCTTGGCTCCGCCCCTTTTTGTACTCGACGAGAGGGTCCTAATTGTTCTACCCATCCTCAAAATATCATATCATTCCATTCGAAAAACCACCTGGTTAGATGTCGTCCATGTATTCAGTCGATACCACCCGCTCGTCTAGCCGAACCAAGAGAGCCCCAACCAAGCCTATGGAGGAACCAAGGAAACCCGCCAAGCTGTCTCCAAAAGTAAGTGATAAGGTCCAGAAGGACCCAGTTTTCAAGGTCCCAAAAGCCCCAAAACTCGGGAGACCAAAGGCCGCACCAGCTGCTCAAACCGAGCTGAGCTACTTGCTCACCGCTCCCGGCCCAAGTAAGAAGCTCACACCGGCCCAAGTGGTCCAGAAGGCCGCTGGTGAGGAGACAGTCCGGAAGTATTCCGAGCTTTTGATGCATCCGGAGCATCAGAAGCAGTCGCTGGAACGGCTACTCAAGGCGGAGTGTAACTACTCCACTTATGAGAGGCATAATGTGCTGGGGCTCATGAAGCTCCACTCATTCGCTGATCCAAAGCTCCGTGAGCTGAAGAACCGTCTAGTGGAAAAGATTCAAGTTCTCAAATGCATATTGGAGCATTCGTGAGCCCCCAGCACTGCTCTCCTCCAGGAACTCTCCTACTTGATCGTTTACGTCGTCTTTTCGATTTTTAAATTCTGAACATCTCTTTTCATTTTATGGTTTTTTTTTATATATGTGCCGATTGCTTTCCTGTGATCTCATCAATTTTACCCATTCTTTTGTACCATATCATCCATGAATAAAATCTCATTTTTTCAATACTGTGTTTTGTTTTCCGGAATTCGAGTAAGCCCATAGACTCCACGTGGCATCAATCAATACAGAAAAGGCCTGTAGAAAAGCATTAAAAGCCTGATAAAGAGCCTAAAAATTTCCCAAAACGGGCCTAAAATAGTCTGAAAATAGCCTAAAATGGTCTGATAATGAGTCTTGATAGCCTGATGAAGGACATAAAGTTGCATAAAAATAGCCTAAAAAGCCTGATGAAGGGCCTACGACTGCCTGAAAAAAATGTCTTAAGAATCTGAAAATGACACGAAATAGTCTGAAAATGGCCTAAAAGGCCTGGAAAATTGCCAAACCAGCCTGAAAAATGGCCCAAACTAGCCTGAAAATGTCCTGAATTTATCTGAAAATAGCCTTAAAATATCTCAAAAATTGGCTGTCGTAGAATTTGGTGGCAAGTCCGCAAACACCGCCAACTGACACCGTCAGGTCAGATTACGGAAAGTTTTGGGCCGCGAAATTGAGGCTCCTAGACCTCTAAAATTACAAAAAGGGCCGTAAAATACAATGCCAATGCCGCAAACACCATTCTTTCAGGTCTTCTGCCCCCACGTGGCTGCTGAAATGTGGTCGGCCCTCTGTCCCACGGACTCCATCGTCTCAGCACAAAAATGGCCTGAACCGGATCCCGATGCCCACGTGGAGTTCCTTCTGATGATCGATGGTGTCAGTGGAGGACGTCCGAGTGTGGATCGACGAGTCGTTGAGGAGATGAGCATGGAGGAGTTGTGGAGGCGCGCCGAGCAAAACGAGCATGGAGAGATTCTGAGAATGATGAAGGAGCAGGGAATGGTTATTGGGAATCACGGGGTTTCTAGTCGAAAAGGTATGGTTTGGCAAATGCGCTCTAGCGGACTAGTTCGTTTGGAGCGCATTTACACGGTGACAGAGAGCAAGTTCGCTCCATTAGACGTTCGCTGAAGCGCACTTACACTTGCTCTCAGGGTGTCCATTTTAGAGCCCTGCTGCATTTCTCCCGATTTTCGCGGGTAGTCTTATAGAAAATTTGAATTACCTCCAAATATCGGGATGTTTGCAGCAGAGCGCAATGCATACCTCCTCTTTTTTCCAGGTTTCCACGTGACACTATCCTGCAGTGTTGAAGGTGATAAGGAGGAGAATCGGAAGAAGATTGGCAAAATTTTAGATCGGATTCAGGCGGAGAAACGGAAAATGGATAGCAAAAAATCGGCGAAGCGACCGAAAAAAGAAAGAAAGGAGAATAAAAATTGATTTTTTTTTCAAATTTTAGATTCATTTGTTCTAGATTTTAGTGTTTTTTTTTGTATTTATTGTTGAAATTGTTTGATATAAATTTGTTTTTGTTCCCATTTTATCAATTTTCTTTCGTTCCTTCTTTGAAAACAAGGTTTAACCTCCAATTATCTCTTCTCATTTTCAAACCTCCCGCTTGCAAATCCCTCTCAATGGAGCGCACTTACACTAACAGGCTAATGAGCCATTTCTGGGATTTCCTTGGTTTTCGGTGATTTTCTCGTGATTTTTAGCAGATTTTAGGCTGCAAAGTGGGAAATATGAGTTCTTCGCGTGCTTTCGTACCAGAAAATGTGAGAATTTCAGACAAAATATCGTGAAATTAACGAGAAAATCACGATTTTAAAAATGGATTTTTCGAGTTTTGGAATTCCCGAATTTTCTCAGAATTTCGAAGGTTCTGGGCTCGTCTATAAGAATTCTGCATTAAAAATCCAATTGGAATACCCTATTTTCGGCGGAGAGCTCTCGAAAACAATCGATATTTTGTTGTTTTTCACAAAAAAAAATATTTTGAGAAACACGAATTTTTAGTGAAAAAATGCGAATTTCGGGTTGGAAACCGGCTTCAATCGATAGAAAAAGAGTTTTTCTGTCGAATGAAACCAAAAATTTCAAAAAATTCCCCAAAAAACTTTTTCTGGAAAATCGATTTTTCGGATATTTTCACCGAATTTTGTGGGGAAAAATCTGGATTAATGAAATCTAGAGGTCCAAAACTAGACAGTATCACTGAAAATCACGAGAAATTATCGATTTTTTTTCAGGTCACTGACCTAAATTTTTTGCTCAACACCCGTCCATTTTTCCTCATTTCTTTCCAATTTTTTTCCAAAAAATCCCCGATTTTTCAGATCCCCAATGGATCAATCCAACAGCTCATCGGACGATGATTCCTCTTCCAGAAAAGAAAGTAAGCGAAAATAATGAAAATGCGCTCTAATCTAAAAATCTCTCAAAGTTCCAGACATTCCAGATGAAAATCCACCCAGCAGGGAGACATCGGCGCCGATGGAGGTCGACGGAGAGGATAGGGAGCAAGAGCAGCCGATAAGACGAGTAGGGCCTAGAAAATCGATTTTTGGGTTCCTAGGCCACCAAAATTTGAATTGTCGTGAAATATGGTGTCAAGTTTGCAAACACCAACACGTCAGATTACACACATTTCATTGGTGGCTTAGAAAATGATAGAAAAACTAGTCCCCCGAACATGAAATTTAAAATTCTGGCCCGGGGACTAGTTTTGGTTTTCTAGGTCACCAAACTTTCCTTTTTCAGAGTCTCCGCCCCCGCGCAGTACGCCAACGCGAAACGACATCGACAGAATCCGATGAGGAAATGGATTTAGATGATGATGATGACGACGAAGAAGATTCAAAAGAAGACCGTCATAATGATAGTACTGGAGCCAATACGTCATTTTGTACGGTAGTTTTTAAAGGCGCAGCGCTCAAATTGAACTGTCGTAAGATATGATGCCGAATCTGCAAACACTGCACCACGTCAAATTGCACAGAATTGTGGAAATGTGCTCTAATGCACTCTTGTATTTTTCTCAAAAAGAATTCGAGAAATTTCAGACTTTTTGCCGAATTAAAATACTCAAAACGACCGAATTTTTTTGAATTTGCGCGTCACCGCGGAGCACATTTGCTATTCGAGTTCCTGCGCCGCGGGAATTCAAATTTTTCAGCCATTTTTAATCAAAACCAATTTGATTCGGCAAAAATTTCAAAAATTAAAATAGTTTTCTGAGAATAATCCGAGAGTACATTAGAGCGCATTTCCACTATTCTAGTTATCAACTTTCGAACTGTCGTAAGATATAATGCCGGGTCGGCAAACACCACGAGACCCATGCGCCTTTAAATTTCAAATTTCCAGTAAATATCCCCTAACTTTTCCAGCAAAAGCCCTATCACAAAAAGACAATTCCATAAAAATCGGATCGAATCATCAGGCGGTGTTATCTGCATTGCGTGGCGATGGTCGAGAGGGTCTGCCGGAGAACGAGCATCGAATTTGGGATTGTGAAGTGAAGTTGGATCAACAAAAACTGGATGAGTATTTGGAAGAGGCTGCTGGCAGATATAGGATTCCTATTGATAGGGTACGGTAGTCCTGGAAGCAATCCTAGAAGCATTCAGATCTAGGGGGTTGGGTAGGACCGAATGGTTCTTTTTAACGGATATAATCACCTGTAAATGAGCCTAGAGAAACCTGAATTCAGCCCAGATTTTGCTAATTCCAGTCAAATTGAGGCCGGAACTTTGACAGTCTTAGACCTGATATAAGTCCGGATACGTACTGAAAACTTCTAAAGCATAAGTTTGGCTAGGAAGTATGGCCTGGTATGGCCTGAAAATCAGCCTGATTCCGATTTGGGTCACTTTGGGCCTAAAACCCGTCAACGCCGGGGGCATTCAGGACATGTCCGCCTCGTTAAATTGGTCGCCAAGAATTTTTTTTAAACTATGATGATCTGAAAATGGGCCTAGAAACAGAAATTATTCCTGAAAAATTCTGAAAACTAGCCGAGTTTTATAGAAATTAAAGTCCACAATCGCAAAAATGAGCCTAAAATAGCCTAAAATTGAGCCTGAACCAGACAAAGGATGAGCTTGATTTCAGCGAATTCTGACAAAATCTTATGCTGAATTTTGAAAGTCTTAAATCTGGACGGCTTAAAAACCTGTTAAAAAATCAGTTTTGCTATCAAAAATCAGCCTGACAAATAGTCTGATTTAGGTCATTTGTGTGGTAGATACTCAACTGCTATATCTCAACTGCTATGGTGTAACTGCTAGTGTCTCAACTGCTATATTTGGCTTTTCTGCTAAGGAATCAAATACTATTTTCACCAATTTTGGTGTCTCAACTGCTATGGATACTGTCATAGCAGAAGAGCCAAATATAGCAGTTACAACATAGCAGTTGATCACATCCCACATCCATAGAAGTTGAGTATTTGCCCATTTTGACCTAAATCTATGCACTTTTCATTTCGAAAAACCCTATTTTAACCTTAAAAACCCCAAAATCACTCAAAAATTACACAAAATAACTTTCAGGCTCTATACATTCTCCGAAAATACGAGCACGACTTTCAAAAAGCGATCGTGGCGTGTGCGAATCGAAAAGAGCTTCGAGATGTATGGTCAAAGGAGGAGAAGAGTCTCTTCTCCATGGCATTTTATCATTTCGGAAAGAATTTCAAAAAGATTCATGCAGCTATGCCACAACGCTCTCTCGGATCCATCCATCAATACTACTACTCATCGAAGAAGACCCAAAACTACAAGGCCTGTATCAGTGCCACCCTGAATGAGGATGACTTTTTCGATGAGTTATTCAAAGATGTTAATGATATGTCACGTGCCGCATCGGGATTATGTGAGAATTGTAATAGGAATAGTCCACATTTGATTGTGAGTTTGTCAAGGGTTTTGGGTTTTTTAGAGAGAAATTGTCGGAAATCTGAAAAAAATTGGTGGAAAATCGGTCAGAATTTACCGAAAATCAGTCAGAATTTACCGGAAATCAGTCGAAAGTTAGTCGAAAATCAGTCAGGATTTGACGAAAATCAGTCGAAATTAGACAAAAATCAGTCGAAAATTGGTTGAAAATCAGTTTAAAAAAAAAAAAAAAAGTTTCTGCTTTTTTGAATTCTCGTCAAAATTTTCTGCTTTTTTTGAATACCCGCCAAAATAACCAAGTGCTGGACACACAGACACACAGACAGATAGAGCTTTTTGCCTAGTATATAGTAGTGATTCGGACAGTTTTTGTGCATCAAATGAGCTCGTATACCCAGTTTTGAATTAGCTAAAAATCAGAATGTGCAACATGTCGTGGTGGTGTCAGCTGAGCGTGTTTGCAGACCCGTGAGGGGAAGCAGTCGACTTCTCCACCCCAAACCCCTATTTTTTCAGCAAAACCCGATCCTAAAACGATTCGAATGCAAGCCGTGCACTCTCTACTTCAAACTGATGCGTGCCCCACGTCCCGCCTCTTTGCAACAGATGATGGGCAGAAAGAGTCGCCCGATGCTTCCGGATTGTACGTTTATTGTTGCCAATTCAACCCCTCTAACGTTCCTGATTCTAGTACTTGTTTCAGTCATGAAGGGATACGTTCACGACTACAGGGAGTTGTATTCACCGGGAGACGGAAAGGCGAGAGAACGACTCGGAATTCGGATACAGGAGGATCCCGAGGAGGAGGATGATGACTGTATGATTATTGGTGAGATTTTGGACTGAAATGGAGGTTGGAAAGGACTGGAAATGGCTGAAAATATCTCAAATGGTCGGAAATCGGTTACGATTGCCTGAAACTGAGTACAACGGAGCTAAAGCTGGAATGGGTTGGAATTTGAATTCCCGCCAATACTTACGAATTTTTGAATATAAATTCCCGCTGAAATTTGGAATTTTCGAATTTTTAGTATACCCGCCAAAATTGTCGATTTTTTGAAATACCGCTGAAATTTCTGATATCAGCCAGCTGAAAAAAATTTTGAATAAAATCGGAATTCGGGTCGAAAATGCGATTTTTCAAATTCCCGCCGAAATTTGTGACTTTTAATTTCCGCCAAAAATGTTTAGGTTTTGAATTCCCGCCAATTATTCTTATTTTTTGGATCCAGTCAAACGTGAATGAAGCTTGACATCCCGCCAAAATTCAAAGAATTTTTGAGTTTCCGCCAGAACTACAGTTGTTCGGGATCCAAGATCCCCAATTACAGTAATCCCATCCTAACTTTGGGTTCCCAAGCTACCGTACTCCCCACTCTTCTATTCCAGAATTCGATCCGCTCCGCAAACCGTCTCCACCATACATTGTCTTCACCACAATCGATCAGGATCCGGTGGATCCGGACACTTGTCGAATGACACGTGTCTTCCATAATCCTGTATCGAAGAATCTCATCGAGAATGCCCGACGAAAGAAATGGCCATCGGTTATAGTCGCCTGGAGAGAGAAGCAGACAAAGTCGATGGAGGATGTCGCGTGAGTTTTCGACCTTAAAACTCTCGGTTTTCAACCAAATTTCCAATTTTCAGACTGCTCAACGAGGCGTGTCGTCAATCGCAAATTCAAAAAACCGAACTTTTGAATAATTTCGATCATGTGAAATTCCGTCATACAATGCAAAGTATGAGACAATTGGCTCAGCGATTCCGAGAGAAACAGCTCAGTCCAGAGAAGACACCCGATCCAGTCATTCCTGGAACATCCAGTCGCTCCGGCAAACTGAGACAGGTCGACAGTTGGACTGTCGAGGAGAAGAGGGATGCTGTTAGATGTACGTACAGTGGAAAGGCCTAAACGAGCCCGAAAATCGTTTCGAAATGGCGTAAATAGGCCCGTTTGTAGTGCCGTTGCCTGAATTTTCACAGAAAAACCAGGCCAAAATCAGCCCGAAATCAGGGTATTCGGCCTGTAAAATGACAAATTTCAGCCTGAAATTGTCTGAATCCCAGCCTAGAATAGCCTGAATTAGGCCTAAACTGACCCAAATGTAGACAGGAACCTTTTGAAAAGCCTGAAATGGCACTGACACTCTAGCTGAAAAACAGGCTGAAATAGGACCGAAACAAGCCTGAAACGGCCGGAAAAAAGCCGAAATAGGCTCGGTTGCACACAGTGTTGGCCAGAAAACTAGCGGAAATCAGCCTAAAATTGCCTGAATTTCCGCCTAAAATTACCTAAAATACAGCCTAAAATGACCTGAATTTCAGCCTAAAATTACCTAAAATACAGCCTAAAATGACCTGAATTTCAGCCTAAAATTAGCCTGAAATTGTGGTCAAAATAAGCCCAAATTAGCCTAGAAACTGCCCCTTTTTTGGCTGGAAGTTGAATTGGACATCCGGACAAACAGACCCACTCACCCCCACTCATTTCCAGGCTTCCACTGGTATCACACGGATTTCGAGGCCATCTCCGACGTGATGATAACCAAATCACCGGAACAAGTCAGAATATTCTACATGCAGAATAAGGAGATCATCGATCAGGTAGGACACGCCCACTTTTCTCTGAACCTCGTTTTTCCTTTCAGTCGGTCGGCGAGTTGAAGGAGAACCTCCGCGAAGTGTATCGCAAAATTTATCCGTAGAGCTCCGCCCACTTTTCAGAAAATATCATTTTCAGCAGTTACAGGTCCCCTCCCATTATTTGTCATAATTTTTTTTCGTAATTTTGAACATATTTTGATATAATTCGGTTAAAAAACGCCCCCTCAATCAAATGAATCTCGCCAGGCCACGCCCACATTTTCAAAATTTCTCCCAACTTTGCTTTATAGATTTTTGAGTAATGAATTTTTGTTTTATAATATTCGTTTATTTTAAAATTACAATTACTTTTTGAATGTTATTATGTGTTGATTTCAGATGAAAAGGGGCGGGGCTTAAATTTTAAAAGAAAAGAGACACAGAGATGAAGACATAGAATTTCGATCAGACAAAAGAAAAGAGCACAGGTGCGGGTTACCAGGAATTCTCAATAGAGCACATTTGAGACGGAGAGAAAGAGACACAAAAATGGAACAGGAGGAGGAAGATTTGGCGGGAAATTCAAAAAATATTTTTACCCAGGGAAAAAATCGATAAAACTGAAGCTCAGAAAAAGGGAAAAATAGAAATATGTGAGCGGGAAAATAATCGGGATTTTGTGGTAATAATTGGTGAACACATAGAAATTTTTTAGGGGAAAAATAAGAGATTTTGGGGGTTTTTAGGGCTGAAAATGTGATTTTTCAGCCGAAAAACCTCATAAAAAGACCATTAACACCTACTATAAGAGGAAAATTACATTAAAAATCATAGAAATTAGAACATTAGAATAAGATATTATATTAAAGTACAGTGGTAATAGTGGCGTTTGGTGGGATAAGACCCATATGGAGATAGGAGATTGTCTGTTGAGTGTCGGGCTCATCCATATGATTCACCGACATGTGGAATGATAGTTCTTCGGACAGATGACAGAAATAGTCACAGGATCCACACTTCAGAAGACTTCTCGATTGTTGAACGAATTGTTCTGGCGTTGGTTTCGGTTTTGAGGCCGTCTGAAGCTTTGGAAAATTGGATTAAGGGGTCAAATTGGATAGTTTTTGGGGTGATAATTTTTTGATTTTTGGGAATTTTCTTACTAGGGATCATATAAATTCTGAATGTCACTTTAGGATTACGGTATCTACAGTAGGCCGAGAACAAAAATGACAAGTTCCTTAGAAGTTACTTATTTGGCTTCCATAAGAATTTTCTCGGCGGAAATTAGAACATTTTGGCGGAAATTTAGAAAGTCAACTTTTTGGCGCGAATTCCAAAAATTTTGAAATTTTGGCAAGAATTCAAAAAGCTAAAAAATTTTGGCGTTAACTCGAAAATTAAGAAATATTGGCGGGAATTTAAAAATGCGAAAATTTTGCGGGAATTAAAAAATTAAGAAAATCCCTATCCTAGAGCTGAATTCCGAAAAATTGAGCTCATTGTTTCAGTCGATTTAAAGGCGTAGTAAGGCTTTGTACAATAATTTCTGTAATTGTAGTAGTCATGGGTATATATCAGAATTTCATAATGAGAGATTCTGAAAATCGCTCAAAAAGCCGTAAAACGGC
>GL380012.1:197876-227124 GCA_000143925.2 Caenorhabditis brenneri
AAAAAAGCGTCAGCACGTAATGTGTCCGCATGCAGTCGATTAAGATCAGATATTTAAGTTTTGAATATCTTCGGTAAGGTGGTGAACATCAAAAAAATTTTAATATCTAGACTTTCCCGACTGCAAGCAGTCACATTACGCACCGATGCTTTTTTTGGCTGTTGCTCCAGTAGCTGCCCAAACTCAAAAATGATTGCCGTTTTACGGCTTTTTGAGCGATTTTCAGAATCTCTCATTATGTAATTCTGATATATACCCATGACTACTACAATTACAGAAATTATTGTACAAAGCCTTACTACGCCATTAAGCCAGAAAAACTAGTTAACTTAGGCTAGGAAAGGCATGTTTTTCATCAAATTTCGGCTCAAAAATCTTGAATTTTTTGTCATTTTTACCCACATTCAGCAGTTTCTCCCCTTCCATTTCTCTCATCCTTCTGTCCCCCCAATCCCCACCCCACTCCTCCAAAAAAAGAATTTACCTCCGGTTTCAAAATCTCTCCCTGTTCCAGCCGGAAATCCGACGCCTGCGTAATGCCATGAAGCGTCTGATCTCGAACAATATGATGAGTGAGTTGATGGAAGTCAACGACGGATTTGTTGTTATCCGAATAGTCACAAATGTAACATTTATACAGCTGATTCCATCCGTGACGATCCAAATGTTCAATGAAAGCACTGTGAGATGAGCATTTGAATGTGCATTTCTTGCAGTATTTCGCGTTTCTCGCCACAAATAAATGCCGATGTTTCGGTCGTTTATACTCAGGTTTCGGTGGTTGCCGCTTCATAGAAATCGATAATCGATTGACTAATTGTTGTCGATGACTCATCAAATGATCCTCATAGTGCCTTTTGATCGGCGTCTTATAACTACAATTTTTACAGTAGTATCCCTTGACACCCGGCGGAATCACATCGCCTTTTCGATTCATTTTGTGGAAGAGACGCTTTTGGAACGAGTCGAAATCGATTCCGTGAAGTTTCAAATGCTCCAAGAGTCCGGCCGCAGTGTAATGACTGAAAGAGCAGTCGGTACATTGTTGTGGGCGTGGCGAGCCTTCGTGGAATGTGCCGTGTTGTTCCAGAAGTTTCTCGTCGGTACTCTTGAATGGGCACTCCTTGCATTTCGTGTAAACTGAAAAAATCGGAAAAATTAGATTATCAGGCTCCGCCCCTTTGAGTAAAACTATAAAGTGGGCGGAGCTTAACCTGTAGCTCTGCCTATTTTTGAGTAAATCAGCACGTAACTCCGCCCCTTTCTAGAAGTAAAACTGTGAAAGTGGGCGGAGCTCCCCATGAAGCTCCGCCCCTTTTTTCAAGCCGGGTAGAGCTTATCCTGTAGCTCCGCCCCTTTTTTTAATGTGGGCGGAGCTTAGTCTGTAGCTTCACCCTTCTTCATAATTTAATCTGATAATGTAGAGAGAGCCTAGCCTGTAGCTCCGCCCCTTCTCAAAAAATCAACTCTAGAAAAGTGGGCGGAGCTTATCCTGTAGCCCCGCCCACAAACCTCACCAAGCCCGGCCCCCTCTCCTCTCCAAAACTCACCATCTCTTCCATAATTACTATGAACTCCCGTCCGAATACGATGATGTGACACCTCAATCGACTCGTCCGGCTCCCTCTTCACCATCTGATCCAAGTGGGCGGAGCTTCCCGATGGGGTGCCCCGGGTGGACGATTTGGTGAGTGCCGAGTAATTGGTACGATTTCGTGTGGCACGTTCCGAAAGTACACGAGTCGGCGGAGCGGCATGGGACGGTCCTGGAAGAGAGTAATCCGAATCCGGGGACTCTTCCTTCGATCCTCTTCTGGCTCCTGCGCCTCGGGTCGCTGGAGGTTCTGTTCTTGTCGGCGACGGTTCCTCCTTGGCAATTTTAGCGGGTTTCGGTGCCAATGGAGTCGCCTTCTTCTTCGAAAACCTCTCAAATTCCGGGCGGTCCGGTGTGCCGCCACTAGTCGATGGCTCCTCCTCCATCTTCCTCTTATTATTCTTTCTCTCGGATCCACCCAAAAGATCCGTCAGGGATGACACCGGACGTCCATTCATATCAACTCTCTTCACAAAAGGCATCGGCTCATTGACTCCCATCGCCAGATGGATAATCGTGTGCTCCTCCATTTTTCTCTGATCCATTGAGCTATAAGAGCAATTGGAGCATATATTCATACGGGCGGTTTGACGATGATTACGGTAGTGTCTCCAGAGACATCCAATCGTGAGTGTGGAGTATGGGCACTTGGCACAGGTGTACACTCTTCCGCTGGCTCCTCTAGCTCCTCCACGACGCATTCCAATCTGGATTCCTTGGTTCACAATCACTTTTCGGAGGGTTAATGGATCCAGTGCCTTATTCAAATTGGCGTGCTGCTTCAGATGATCCTTCAGAGAGACTGGTCGATTCGTGGTGTACGTGCACTGAACACAACGATACATCTGATCTATATCGTGTCGTTTCTTGTGGCTCCGCATGTCTCCACGATATTTCGACGTGTACGGGCACTCGGCACACTGGAATCCCTTCATTCCGTCAATCATTTTACGGGTGAACGCGTCCTCCAGCTCCGGGCGTCGTTGTTTCTCAGCGTGGCACCATTTTCGAATCGATTCCTGGACGGGATGATGGATGACGTCTTCAGAAGATTCAGTGGATTCTGAAGGTGATCCTGGATCCCCTGAACCACTCGAAGACGTCGTCGTCGTATTATCTCCAGAATTCGAATCATCCGGTCCTTTGGAGCTGCTTCGGGAGGAGGCCTCCTGGAATGGCACCTCGATTCCTGAAGTTACCACCTCTTCTGGAGATGTGTGGAGCTTCTCATGATTGAATAGCACCTGTTGATTTCTGGATGACCACGAACAGAATCGACACTGGTACTTGTCTTTTGTGAAGTGTTTATCGTAGTGACGCTGGAGACGTGAGCTTATCGCCGCCTTGTACGGGCAAAGGTTACAGCAGAAGAGTATAGGTTTGTCGGGATTTGATTGGATCAAGGCGAGCACGGCGGGCGTGACGTCGACGGATTTTCTGGAAATTGAACTGTTTTATAGGCGTAGGGTGGTTCGGGTTACTGTAGTTTGATCTAGGATTACTGTAGTTGTAATTAGGATTATTGTAGTTGTATCTAGGATTACTGTAGTTGTATCTAGGATTACTGTAGTCGGATCTAGGATTACTGTATTTGGATCTAGGATTACTGTAGTTGGATCTAGGATTACTGTAGTTGTATCTAGGATTACTGTAGTTGGATCTAGGATTACTGTATTTGGATCTAGGATTACTGTAGTTGTATCTAGGATTACTGTAGTCGGATCTAGGATTACTGTATTTGGATCTAGGATTACTGTAGTTGGATCTAGGATTACTGTATTTGGATCTAGGATTACTGTAGTTGGATCTAGGATTACTGTAGTTGTATCTAGGATTACTGTAGTTGGATCTAGGATTACTGTAGTTGAATCCAAGGTTACGGTAGACGCTATTATAGGATTACTGTAGCTCGACTAACTAAAACGGGTTACTGTATGATTACTGTAGTTGGGTCCGGAGGACTACTAAGATCCGAGTTACGATAGGTATTCTCTCCTATATATTTCGCGACATTAGAAAATTTTGGTGGGAATTCAAAACTTGGGAAAAAAATTGAGGGAATTCGAAAATTCGAAAGTTTTGGTGGGAATTCAAAATTTTCAAAAAATTTGGCGGAATTTCAAAAAATTTAGAAGTTTTGGCGGGAATTCAAATTTTTGAAACAATTGGCGGGAATTCGAAAAGTTCGAAATTTTCAGCGGGAATTCAAAATTTAGAATTCCTGTACACTTACGAAGCATCTGCCTCATCCTCAATATCCGAATTGTCGTCCTCATCCTCCTCCTTCGGTTCCTCCTTGATCGAGACTACAGGAGCCGATACAACTGCTGCTGCAGCCACTGGAGCCTCCGACGTCTTAACTTCTTCCGGTTGACTGAGGAAGTGTTTGATGAAGAATTTGTCGCCAACAATCTCCTTGAGGTAGTAGGTACGATGGAAACGACACTTTGTGTGCGTGTGTGTCGTGAGTTTGTGAGTGCGGAGAGCCGCGTAGGTCTTGGCACGAAATCCACATGTAAAGCACAGGAAACGATGAGATGGGAAGGCGGATTGCTGGAAAAAATAAGGGTGAATTGAGTCGGTGGGGTGGGGTACTGTAGTTTAATCTAGGGCTACAGTTATTTGTCTAGGATTACGGTAATTTGATTCAGGACTACGGTAGCAGTTTAGGATTACTGTAGCTTGATCTAGGATTACGGTTGCTTGATCCAGGGATACGGTAGCTTGCTTTAGGATTACGGTAGCCTAGGATTACTGTAGCTGATCTAGAATTTCCCGGACGACAGTATATATTTACTGTACTTGTTCTGAGCGATCCAGGAACAGTCTACGGGTTACTGTAGCTCCCAAAAACCGTCCTTGGGTTACTGTAGCTATCAAAAACAGTCTCTAGGTTACTGTAGCTCCCAGAAACAGTCCTCGGGCTACTGTAGCCCCAAAAAACAGTTTCTGGGTTACTGTAGCTCCCAAAGTTCCCAAAAACAGTTCCTGGGTTACTGTAGCTCCCAAAAACCATCGCTGGGTTACTGTAGCCCCCAAATAAGTCCCTAGGTTACTGTAGCTCCCAAAAACGGTTTCTGAGTTACTGTAGGCTCTCTAAGCTCACAGAACCTTCCAGAACTCACCGCCGCATGCTCCTTGACCTTATGCACCACCAACTGAGTCAGCGAGACCGTCTGGAAATCGCAATTTCCAACGTTACACTGCTTCTGCTCCACACCATCCACCACCACTTTTTTGTAGGATCTAATTTGGGCCTGAAATGAAACGATTGGGTTACTGTATGGGGTACTGTAGGTACCTGTCCCATGGAATCTTTCTTCTCATGATGAACGTGGTGCTTCTTCTCCTCCACAGCTTTCTCCTTCTTCAGCTCCGCCTTTTTCTTCTTGTACACTTTTTTCTTCTCTTTCTTGGTCTTGGCTGGCTCCAATGGCTCCAACTCCATCGGCTCCAGGGGCTCCATGGGCTCATAAGGCTCCAAATCCATTGGCTCCTGCTCCACCGGCTCCTCCTCCTTCACCTCCACAGGATCCTCTTTCCGGAGTAACATCTCCTCTTCCTCTTCCTCCTCCTCTTCATCCTCATCTTCCAGAAGATCATCTGGCTCCTCTTTCACTCGATTCTCCAGCTCCTTCTTCTTCGTCTTTCGCTCCTTCTCTCCCAAATGCTCATTGAGCTCCGGCACCTCGATAATCTTCTTTCCAATTTTCTTCACATATTTCGGTGGCCATGGTAGGGTGAGACCGACGTGCAATATGAAATGTTTTGATAAGAAACCAGCTTTCCGGCATATGAAATGACAATTCTCTATGGGACATATGTATCCTTCCTTGACCTGATGACCAGTGAAATGTCGTTTGAGTCGAGATAAAGTGCTCGTGACGAACGGGCATTTTGCACAATGCTTATTTTTTATCTTCACATTCTTCGCTGCAGCTGGCGTCGTTTCTCTGGAGCTTTCTGTGGATGTCGGGGATGGCGATCGCTTCTCTGGCGGGGTGACCGATGAAGCAGAAGACGTGGGAAGTGATCCAGAGGAGAGTGGAGTATCCAGACGAAGTGGCTTCAGAAGACTCGCTTTCTTGTACGGTGTTGGTGGTTTCTTCTGAGCCATCGCCTTCTTCTGAGTTGGCTTCGTGGATCTTCCAGACTTTCTGACTGGTTCCGGTGATGTAGAGGATTCAGACTCTGACTCCTCTTCAGATTCTTCTGTGGAGTCTTCAATCAGACGACGTTCTCTCAGAAGGACAGGCGGTCCATCGTCCTCTCTCTCCAGAATCGGTGGCATCATCATCTCATCCTCCTCGTCATCCACATCATTTGCAGCGTCTTGGAATGGCTCCAACGTGGCGTCTGTCAATTGTGGAGCAGCGCCTCCATTGCCATTCAATGAAGTGTTCGATTCTGTGGATATATTGAGAAGATCGGGTGGAGCGGTGACGTTGGCGACGTTGTTGTTGGATCCAGCTGATGGATCTGCTGGGCTGACTGGAGCACTGACAACGCCGTGCACCTTGTGAACGTTTATATGATGAGTGAGAGATTTGATGGTGGTTGAGGAGAAGTCGCACAGTTCGCAAGCGAATTTTCGACGCTCTCCTTGATGCATTTTCACGTGATTCGCCAGACTGCTACGCGATGTGTAGCGTGATGGACATTTCTGGCAGACGTGTTCTCCTTGCATCTGAAACTGATCGAAAATTTGTTAATTTTCGGTTTTTTATCGAAAAAAACTTGAAACTGATTGAAAACTTGTTAATATTTGAGTTTCTTGGATTGTTTTCTCATTTTTCTCATCGCAAAAGTTCGAAAAGTTTAAAGGCGCATCACCAAAGTTGCACGGATGGGTCTCGCCGCGACTATGGTTTACTGTACTCATTATGCAGTTTCTAAATGGATTTTTGCATTTTGAACCGAATTCGCGACTAGTCACCTCAATTTTCGGAGGTTTTTATCGATAAAATTCGGGAAAAAATTAAAGGCGCATAGCCAAAGTTTCACCATTGGGTCTCACCGCGACTTCCGTCTACTGTACTCTTTTTGTTTATTTCAAATAGCTTTCCGCTTTTCCAATCGGAAATTCAGCGAAAAAAAATGTCTAAACCCCTCAAAAAACCAAATTATCCTGATTGAAAACTCCAAATTTCCTAAAGCTCAAAGGTGCATCCCTAAAGTTTCACCGTTGATTCTCGCCGCGACTTCCGTCTTACTGTATCAATTAAGCTCTTTCCAACGAAATTTCGAGTTTTTGAAGCGAAATCTGTCTAATTACCTCAAAAACCACATGATCCTGATAACCATTATTCGTGACAACTGAAGTGGCCGCCCGTTTCGGTCGACGCCTCATCATCGACTCATCCAAATCGTCGTCCATCGTTAAATCGGCGCTGTCCGTGACAACAGAGAGCTCCTCAAGCTCTCCAACGTCTTCATAGTCATCCTCGTCGTACTCCTCGTCACCATGTGGATCTCGACGGCTCTTCTTCTGGTTGTTTCCATGGGCGGCGGCGACGACGTCGAGACAGAACTTCTTGCGTTTCGAACGACGTAGATTGTCAGAGTCGGCGACAGCAGCGGCGACTGCGGCTGCGTCTGCGGCTGCTGCATCGGCTGCTGCGGCAGCTGCTGATGATGTTGGCTCAGACATACCTGGAAATCTGATGGAGTTGAGATTGAGGGAAACGGGAGCGGGAAGAAATAAAAGAAACGGGAAAAAATGAGACCAAAATAGGATTTTGGACAAGCAAAATTGGAGGTTTCAGAGGATTTTCGAGCTAACTTCGATAGCTCAAATACTACTCAGCGCGGTCAGAGTCGGAAGTTTCGATATGTGGAAACACTGTTTTTGGGGCTAAAAATCTCTTTTTTGGGCTAAAAACCCCAAAACTCTAGGAAAAAAAAACTTTTCTCGGCGCTAAAGATGTCATTTTCTAGAGCTAGAACCCCTATTCATGACGCAAACGGCATAGTTTCAATGCAAAAATCACTTATTTTGACGCAAGAAACCTCATCTTTGGTGCAAAAAATCTTATTTTGGATAGTAAAAAACCCATTTTTGCTTCGAAAAATCACCTATTTTGACGCTAAAACTCTCAATTTTAACGCTAAAAACCCCTCTTTTCACACTGAAAAACTACTTTTTAACGCTAATGACCTCTGCTTTTGCCGCCAAAACCCTCCAATTCTTAGGCTGAAACCCTCAATTTTGAGACAAAAAACCAAGATTAGAGCCCTTAAAACTCCCCAAAATGGTGCCAAAATCGGTCCGACACCTTGCAATTTTCGCGTCAAACTCTGCCAACTCCGACAGCCAAAATACACCTTCTGGACCACAGAAACCCCTGAATCCTCCCCAAAAAAGTGCACAGGATGGAGAAGAAGACGAACCATAAATGGAACACATCCTCTCCCTCTCTTTGTATTAAAACGGCCCCCGTAGGGTCGTCCAGTCGACATAAGGAGAGGGAGGGAGAGTGAGAGATGGGTGTTTGTCTTTGTCTCTTCGTCTTCAGCGCTCTCTCGCCTGCCTCCATGTTGTTGGACTATCGATTCACATTGAAGGGGGGAGGGTAGGGCGTGGAGGGAGAGGCAGTTTTATTAGAGAATTAGAGAGAGTGAGAGTGGGGAGAGAAGAGAAATAGTGTGTAGGAGAAAGAGGTTTAGAGATAATCGGGGGAATGCAGAGGAGTTGGGGGAGGGAAAAAAGGGGTTCTGGAAAGTATCGAAAAAAACGTTCCAGAATTAAGAATGGGCTGAAAAAATCGAAAATGGGTGGAGCTAATTTTGAGTAATGGAGTATCAAAATCCATAGAAATCCTCGCGGAGTTCAGAAGAAACATGGACATCCAGACATCCATACAGACATCCGGATATTCTGGTAAACAAAAAGACCATCATATCTCCCGAAACCTACGGGAATACGAGCCAAAACGCGGTAAAAACGACCGACCCACCACAAAACAGGTGGTGACGAATTGCGGCAGCCAGCTGCCAATATAGAAGACAAAGGGGCGGAGCCAAGGGGGAGGGGGCTTTTCGGAGAAGAAGTTATGATTTGTAACGAAGAAGGGATGAACTTGATGGTATGGACGAGAGTGCCACTGCAATCGTTATTAATTCTTATAAGAAGGGCGCTAACCTGCACATCTAACAGGTGTGCGGTCTGTCAGATAGTTAGACAGATAGTAATACAAGGGGGGGGAGGGGGATTTACAGTAAGACATAGTAAAGACCTGCACATCCAACCTAATGAACAAAGATTAAAGACATCCTGAACATCTAACTGCTACATAATAGAGAGAGCTATAAAGACATCACATTATCTATAAAGAGCACCTGCATATCTAACTTCCTGACTAGCGTTGATATGAGAATAACCTGCACATCTAACTGTCTATAGTGCCAACAGATAATTAAAATCCATTCCTATCTATACAGAAAACCTGCACATCAAACTATCTGTAGTGCCAACAGATAATTCAAATCCATTCCCCATCCAATAAACTGAATGCCAAAAATGTTTGCACACATTTGATGGGCCTTTCCTCAAACCAACGACAAAAAAACAGTTTAATTAAAAGCCTTCAAGAAAACGGACAGAAAAATAGAACGAGAATTAAAATGTGCTACAGCTCCACAAAGGCTCTCATGAATCCCAGTTTAGACGCAGAATGGAGTAAAGAGGGGAGCCGAGCCAAGAAGGAAAGCGAGGAGGTGAATGATGGCGAGAAATGGCGGGATGAAGAAGTGCATAGAGAGGACAGGAATCAGGATTTGGAGTTGATACAAATAGAAGAGTAGGGTGGATATTTGAGCAAGACAGGTTGTTTTCTGACTTTAACACCAACGATTAGGGTCTACGGTTGGAAGCAATGTACAAAGACTATCAAACTGCCGAGAAAACTAAGTTCTGAGACGAAGTTTATAAGTTTCAAAGCTACGTTTACGATAGACTTGAGGCTCCCAACAAGATTTGAGACCGACAAATGAATGAATGACATTGAAATGAATGACACTCAGACCTTCTAGGCGGCTAGCGATTGAGAATTTTCTGAGCTGAGAACTGACTTCAGGTCAGATTTGTCACAACTCTTCTTGTTTCCCTACAGCGAACCTTAGAAACTATCTATCTATTCCCCATACTAACTGGGTTTTTAGGACTGAGAGAGTTGAGACAAATCAGATTTCAGATTCGATGGTACACAAATTTTCAGAAAATTCTCAATCGGAACATAAAAACATACTTTCCTTATCAGACCTTCTAGACGGCAACTAGTTGTTTCCTGGCTCTCGATGCCTCCAAAAACCTCGAGTTTATAGGGGTTTTTTCTAGTTATGAACTGACTAGCTTCATCGAGATAATTTGTGGATTCAATCTTCAAAAATCATTTGAAACGTGAGGAGAAATTCTAGTTTATCATCGAGTTCGATAGGAGAATTACAATATGCGTTTGATCATGAAATTGCTGAGAGAACGAATTTCGTGGCATGAGGATCAGAATGTTTCTTCCTACATGGGATGGATTCAGTCTTAAATTAATAACTCTCCTTGAACAATCCGACCGACAAAGTTCGCGAAACCGTTCTTACATCCCCGTAGCAGGGAAACTTAGACTGGAAAACGCGAAGCTTTTGACGTTTCTGCGCTAAAAGCTTCGAAAAACCATATTTTCCTATTTGAATCCCAATACTTTTCAAAAGAACTTCGGGAAAGTCGTCTTATCGCAAATGACTGATTACGAAATTGAACATAACCATATCGCAAAAATTGAGATTTCAAGGGTATTTTGTGTGAGAAATCGGCGGAACAGAGTATGTATAGTCCAGAAACCCTAATTTTTATGTCAGGAAGCCAAGGAAATCTCAAAGTACTGAACCTCTTCTACTACTTTCTTATAGCTTCACGACATCCGGACTAACCTATTCTCCCCTGGAATCCCTGATAATCATGAGTTCCTCATGCGGAGCACATCCTAGAACGTCACAAACAAACCAGGACTTACTCTCACTCTCAAAGCAAGCACTTCTAGAAGTTCAGTGTCGGAGGGCAAGACCCCCCGTTTCTGACTGACAGTAACCTAATCGTACCGCCTACTTTTCATCATCTTCATCTCATCATCATCATCAAAAAAAAGTCAGCAAGAAAAAAAAAGAATGAGAAAGCCATCCTTCTTCTTCTTCTTCTTCTTCTTCTTCTTCTTCATCTTCCTTCTCGCTAAAGGAGAAGAGACCGAAATATGGTTGAAATAGTGTGGCTAGAGGCGGAGTGTCACCAGAATCAATACGAACACATAGTACGAGAGAAGAAGAGGCGCAGATGGGTCGCCAGGTTTTTCGTTTGTATGTGTGTGTGTGGTAGGGTGTGTGTGTGTGTGTGTGTGCGGACAGACGGACGGACCGATGGAGGAGTAGGGGGCGGCGACAAGAATAAGAAGATGATGATGAGTGTTGAATTTTTTAGGAAGGACGGATCCGGCTTCTGAATCTCTGGGTCCCAAAGTCTAGGAGCCGTCTGAACCCGGCCCGATCGGGCCTCAGGGCCCTAGGCCACCATCTTGGATTCCAGAGGAACAACATCATCTGACCGATACGATCTTTCTCTGTTTTGTTTTTTTGTTGTTCTTCTTCCTCTGTCTCCTTCTCAGTTCAGAATTCTTCTACGTCGTCGTCATACCATTTATCACTCCCATTCATCATGATTTTTATGGGGTAGAGAGAGAAAGCAGCGACGTAAAACTGTTCAAAATCAGAGAAAGTGATATTATTTGGTTTTTTGATACATCTTCACTGAAAACTTGTCCCCAAATAGACCACCCCTATATAGCTTCATATTCAGCGGATGATGTTCGATTAATCGCGCCATGTGTGTGGCGCAGAAATGAGATTCTGAGATTTGGGATTCCAAGGAGGGCCTTTGAAGTAAAGTACCGATGTATCTGGAGCAAAAGCCAAGCATCAGAGGGAAAAAGCCGGGGATCAGAATAAAGCGAATTCAAGATCACCAAAAATAGATTCTCGACAAGAACTTAACAAATTTGACAAGATTCAGCGAAGACAACAATGAGGATACTGCAACGAAAAAAATCGTACAGAGCAAAAAAGAGTGGAGACGAATTGGAAGCATGATGAAAAAAAACGGCAGAGTCAGAGGAAGGAAACAAGTGAAACGTGGAATTATCGCTTTCGGCGTTTTGAATTTTGTGCGCGGGGCACAAAAATAGAACATAATGAATGCCCTCAGTTCCGTATCTTCTTAATATTGGGCTATATAAAAATGAAATGAAATGAAAAGGAAGAGCGGTTCAATAACAACTGTGAAATGTGCGCAGCTAATTATACTTACCGGTCAAAGAAAGTCACACACCTATGGATTCCTTAGAATCTTTTAAACATATCTAAAGAGCCCAAATGCCCGAATGTGATGAAGCAACCAAATGCAAAAACATATATCGATCTGACTTTATATAGTTTGCAATCTTTGCTCTTTTCGATACTTTTGCAGACCATGCATACAACAGAAACCATACGAAAGAATTATTTCTATGTTGTGATCTCCCCACGAAAGAGTTAAAGTTCTATGTGAAGGGTTATATTGAAAACGCTTCGGCATGATGCTGAGCAACACAGCTCCTAGAAATCACTAAGCAACATAAGGTGACATCTCCAGTACGGTTGTCATGAAGCTGAACTATAACGAAAAGTGTAACCACAAAATATTTGTTCAACAAAGCGAAACAATTGGTTGAGTTTTGTTTTTCATAAAGTGCGTTCCATGAGAAACCAAACGAATAAAAATAAACAAATCTTGTAATTCGGTTAGAATGGAAACGAGAAGCGGTAAAATAACCTGGCAGGCTCTGTGCAGTTACCGCAGCTACGTGGCATATGGTTTGCCCGGCAAAGCAATATATGCTGTTGAAACTTGTATGTGTGGTTCAAGAGAAAAAGTACAAAAAGAATAAACAAATCTTGAAGTTTTGATTGAGAGCATGGAAAAAAACGGTGAACTGACCTGAGAGGCTCTCTGATGTTCCAGCTATTCAGAATAATCACGTGGCTATATCCATAGTTTATTTGTACTTTGAAAATAATAAAGTTTCAGCAAGGAATTTCAATTTTTTTCGCGGGCTCAAACGCTTACAATGGCAGGCTGTGGCAAGCGTTTAAGCCCGCGAAAAAAAATTTGAAATTCCTTGCTGAAACTTTATTATTTTCACAATACCACATCAGTTTCGATGAACACATCGAAACTTCATGCTCGCAAGCGCAACTACTTGTTTTCAACGTAATATTTTGGTGATTCTCGACAAACTTTCGAGTTCTTCTCGTGAAACGTGACGGAAACGATTGAGGAGCTTGTTGCAATACGAACTCCGTTTCAAAGTTGCTATTGAAAATCTATCGAAATTGTTCGAGTTGCAACAAATTAAACAATTCTGATAGCGCTGTTCAAAGGAACGTCGAGTTTTTGGTTCTAAGAGTGATGAAAGCAGTTGTTAAGTTTGTTTGTCACCACGTGGGTTCAATGGAGAATTCTCGAAAACTATTGAACGACTGCTTAGCAAACTTGGCAAAGCTAAGAAGAAATTTCTGACTTCTTCGCAAAAACTACCGCGAAAATCGTCGATCAGCTGCTTGTTATGTGGAAAGTTCGGAAAAATTCTCGTGAGACAGTTCGGTAACTTTCAACAGTTTGTTGAAAATCAGGTCCTTCTTGCCAACGCATTCAACAAAAAAAATCTTCGGAAAAAACCGATGATTTTGAGGTTTCCAGCGTTAAAATTCTTTGCAAAGACTTGATGAAGGCATAGCAACGTGGAAATGCACAAATTTTTTTCGAAAACTCTTTGGAATCTCTTTACGAAAATTCCAGTATAGCGCATCAGGTTTTATAGCTTTTTCGGCAATTTGGAATGAAAGAATTCAAGATTCTCATGGATTCACAAGCCTAAACCCTCGTTTCGAGTGATTCGAAGTCAGAAAACCCTGGATTTAATGTCATGCAAACTTAGAATTCAGACACCTTCACGCTTGGCTCCACCCTCTGATAATCCGCATGAGAGAATAAACCGCGCCGCAACTTACGAACTCCAGGAGCTCCAGGACTATTACGACCAAAAATGAAATGAATAATAAGTCTGATGATGACGATCCCTACAAAATCGACGACATATACATACACTCCATCACATCGAAATACACTTTCTCATACACTCACACACTCTTTTTTCTTTTCTCTCTCTTTCTCTCTCTCTGACTATTCTTCTTCTTCATGGGGGCCTTCTCATTCTCCTCTCCACTATTCTCTCTCGTTTTTCCATCGCCACTACGGCCCCAACACTCTAATCGAAGGAGTGCGCCGGGTGGCGAGAGTACATCGGAGAGACTTGAATGCATACGGTCTAAGCTGTGGAGAGCGTTCGAGATAAGATGACAGAAAAAGAGGGGCGGAGCTTCCAGGGGTGGTGGGTACGGAATGGAATTTGAGAATTGCTCTGGGAAGATCTTGAAAAGAAATGGGATGAAAACCGAGGATAGCGACTGCGATTTTCAGAATCTTCAGGGATTTCTGGGGTAGACTTCATCAGACTTCATAGTAATGGATACACGGGGATGCGGAATGAGAAACTGAAAATTCTAGGATGTCGGAGCCAGAATCGAGTGTCAAAAACTGGGAAAACCAATGAAAATACGACAAAAAATGAAGATTTTACCGTTGAAATTCTCGGGTAGCATCGGACGAAATTCGGCCGACGATTTTCAGAAAAATTGGGAAAAATACCTGATTTCAGGCTATGAAAAACCAATTTCAGGCAGAAAATACTGAAAAAATGCGAAGAATCTATCAGAATTTCGAAAAAGAATTGAAAAATCCGAATGGACGGTGCCAAGTAAAATCGTCAGGCCGAACTTTTTTCCAGAAGAATTTCGGAAATATACAACTTTTTCCCAGGAATTCAAGCTGTTTTTAGCGATTTTCAGGCAATTGAACCGAAAAAGTCCAATAAAAACCCATGAGATTCCGCCAAACACCAAGGCTCCACGTGGGGAAAAACGTAATGCAAAATACCAGCGCAACCAAAATCCAGCAAGATTTTCCCGAAAATTCCGGGATTTTAGGCAATTTTCAGAGATTTTCAGCGATTTTCAGCGATTTCAACAGGAAAAATCTGATAAAACCCACAAATACACCTCCAACTTCGAGGTTCCGCATGGCGCCACGTGGAAAAAAATTGGCGCGCGCGCTGCCGGAAAATTCGGAAATCCCGCAGAACTTCAACGGACTTCAGACGAAAATAAATAAAAATGATCTGATAATTACCGGAAAAAATCGTTGGGACACGTGAAAACACGTGGAAAATGCACAGAAAATTCCGAATTCACCGAGAGAAAACCATATATGTTGCGATTAATTTTCGAAAAATTTTCAGTATTTTTTGATAAATTCTGATGAATTTCTATGAATTCCAGAAGCTTTCCGGTATTTCAAAAGAAAAATCGCAAAAAAATGTTGGAAAAAATGAACGAAAATCCCTGAAAAACCTTCGAACCACTCTGGTTTTTGCGTAACTTTTTGCAACGTGTCGCAACGGAAGATCGAACATTAAGAGAAGCTTTATGGGTAATTTGAAGGGTTTTGAGGTTTTTTCAGACTTTTCCGGTCAAGAAAAATGCCGGAAAGACTTATACTCTCTTATCAGCTCATAGTATTTCGTCAACTGTTTTCTTGTCTTCACTAGAACTTCTGGAACTTGGAACTTTTAAAATTCGCGCCAACCTCAGCTTCTGAACTACTGAAAACCTTAAGAATCCCTTATCAAAAGTCAGCTCAAAAAAAGAAACGAGGAGAGCAAAAAGGACATCTTGATGGGGGGAGTACACATACACACACCGAGAAAGAGACACAATGACCGCCGGTCCGCGATTGCCGCCCAATGTGAAGAAGAAGGAGATGGAGAAGGAGAAGAAATGGAAGAATAATGAGAATTGAGAGGGGGGTCAAATCGAAAATTATTTAATAAATTAAATTCGTTTTTTTTTCGATAATAGTTTCTGCGGAAATCTACCGCATTTTCCAGAATTCTGTGATGAACTTGAAGCGCGCTTAAGCGTTAGACCGAAGTTTTTCACGGAAAACAGTCGACATTTTGAATACAAAAAATAGTGTTTCGTGTTTATAAAAATTTTTGTTTGAAACACCAAAAAGATGAAAAGAAAACACGAAAAACAAATGATGACGTGGCATAGTAACATACAAACATCGCGCGAATTCAGAGGGATGAATTTTCAAAGTCGACGGAAAAATCAGAGCGAAATTCACGAATTTTCGAATTCCGATCTAAAAAAAATGGAAAAATACTACCAGAAAAGGCACAAATGAAAGAAAGAGAACATGTGAGAAGTGGCAATCTTTCAGGGATTGCTTAACCAAAAGCTGATATTTACCAGATGGCTCGGCACAGCAAGACCCGGTGGCCCGGATTTGAGAGATTTTGAATTTTTTTTTTCGGAAAAATTAGCATCTTTTTTTAGAAAGTTCTACATTTTCCACTGAAAATTCGTCAAAACAGTGTGAAATGCTTGAAAGAAATGCTTGAAAGCTCGACATAATCGTAGAACACAAAATTTTCCGGATTTTTTCGATGTTTCGGACTTCCAGGCAAAAATCCGACTTACTATTCAAAATTTTAGCTTTTTCATCTTGGTTTTCTCAATTAAAATCAATTTCTATGTGCCGATGAAAAATGAAGAGAAAACCCGCCAATTAGGAATTAATCCTGTAACAGGTGCAGGTATGGTAGTTAAGGACAGCAGATGGTATTGAGCTCAGGTCTCATCCAGAAATTTCGGGTTCACATCTCTTCTAATTAGAAGGTTACAAACCCAAAGCATCGGAGTGTATCTCAACTGCTATGGCTATTGTCTCAAATAGCAGTTGATCCATAACAGAAGAGCCAAATATAGCAGATGAGACACTAGCATTTACAACATAGAAGTTGATTTCTTAGCAGTTGAGTATCTACCTTAGAGTTAGGCTGAAAAATGTTTAGGCGCCGAGTAGGGATTGAGATGAAGGGCCCTTAGAAATTTCTTGGTCTCAAAGAGAATTGGGCGCTAAAAAATTTTTAATTTTTCTAACACTAGGCCCATCTCCAACTGAAGCAACGAAAAAAAAAAACAAAAAAAGATGGTCGGCTTCTTAAAAAATGCTGGCAAGAAAAAAGAAGAGGGAAGGAAAAGCGAAAATGATGAATCAACGGGAGCTATTATGAGTCATGGACTGTACTAATGAAAAAAAAGAGTCTCTCGTTTTGGCGGGCTTTTGAAAAATCGATAGAGCAATTGAAAAAAATTAGGATGACAGTGTTCTATCCACTGATTCTCAAAATATTATAATAATCTCAAATAAATATTAAAAACAAAACAAATTCATAACTTTCAACAAAAAGAAATTCCAAAAACAAACAAAAATCAACAATTATTCATCATCCGAATCGGCAAAAGTCATCTTTTTTCCACACGGTTTCGCCGCCGCCAACTCTTTTTTCTTCAACTGACTTGCCACCCACGAGGGGTGCGATTCGCCGAGACTCGTCTGATTTTTGCTGGATCCCTTCTTCTTTTCGGGGGCAGGTGGGAGCGGTTTGGCGGCTGGTTGAGCAGGTTCTGGAAGTGATAATAGCCAAATTTTAGTGAAATTTAGGAGTTTTGGCGGTAAAATAGGCATTTTTTTCACCGTTTTTGATGTTTTTGGCCATAAAATTCGCTTTTTTCAGCTCAACACGACCAAATTTGGCTCAAAAACTATCTCATTTTTTATAGATTGATGTGTTTGTGATCCTCGATTCCAGACATTCCGATTGAGGCCCCAAAAGTCTTTCTTGACTAAATTCAAATCGTTTTGAGCCGTATTTTACGTCAAAATAGGTAAGTTTCCGGCTAAAAATCGGCTAATTTTCCGGCCATTTCAGGCCCGAATGACCGTATTTTGATGACTTTCCAAGCCGAATGGGGCCTTTTTCAGGCTAATTTCAGGCCTGACTAAGGCTTTCCAGGCCCAGTTTCTATTCAAACTACACACTTTTCTTATCAGCTCCACGCTCCTTCTTCTTGGTCACTTCCAACGTTTCCATCGCCTTCACTATCGGTTTTCGTTTTGTGGGCGGAGCCTGTGAAGATTTTGGGAGGAAGAATGAGGCACTCTCATCATCATCTTCTTCTTCTTCTGGAGCCGCCGGTGCCATCGATTTCGGTGTCTTGGCGATTTTACCGCCTTTCGATAGGTCCACTTTCATGATGAGGGTTTTCTGGAAATGTGGAAATTTAGGGAGGACATCCGGACACCGGGACAAACCTGATTCGGATCCTCTTCTTCCAATTCTGGCTCTTCTGAAGCATCTGAATCCTCCTCTTTCTTCGGAGCCACCACTTTTTTCGGTGCCACTGGTTTTCTGGCTTTCGGATTCACTTTTTTCGGAGCCGCCGCTTCCTTGGTCTTCAATTCCTTCTTCAGAATCTCCTTCATCTCTTTTTTGACGTCTTCTTTGGTCTTTTTGGATCCTGAAGTGATGGGCGTGTCCTCCTCCTCGATTTTTCGTTTTTTGGGGTTCAGAGCCGGCCGGGATTTGTCCTCTTTTGCTCCGATTAGACCGAGGAGCTGGAAGAATTGCGAATTTGTGAAAATCTTGAATCTGTCTGTCTGTCTGTCCGGATGTCTTGATTTCCAAATTCCCCTCAAATCCGGCTAAGCCGCCACTACTTTTGTCTGTGTGTCTGTCTGTCAGTCTATCTGTCTGTCTGTCTACCTGTTTAACTGTCTGTATGTTTGTCTATCTGTCCATCCACTTATCCAGATGTCCACTCACCAAACTCCTCCGCTTCTTCGCCGCATCCACTCCCTGCTCCTCATCACTATCCACCATTTCCACGTCGGACTGATTGTAGTCGTCCTCATCTCCTGCATCTGATCCTTCTGGTGTGGATGAATCCTCAACGTCTTCTGATTCAGAATCCTCTGGATCTTCCTCCTCCTCGGGATCCGCCTTCTTGGAGCCGTTCTTAACCGATTTTTCAGGCTTATTAGCGTATTGTTGACCGAGACGTTGCATGAAGAACGCGGCGGTTTTGCTCCATTCAATGTACTTTTCTCTGGAAAATCAATGAATTTTTCGGGGTTATAGGGCTGAATTTAGGTTTTTTCAGGCCATTTTAGACCCTTTTTCAGGCTACTTTAAGCCCTTTTTCAGGCTATTTTAGGCCTTTTTTTAGACTATTTTAGGCTGTTTTCAGGCCACTTTAGGCCTCTTTTCAGGCTATTTCAGGCCATTTCAGCCCATTTTAGGCTTGTTTTCAGGCCAATTCAGGCCCATTCTTACCTAGTCTCCTGAACCTTCTCGACGACAATCTCCTGACATGCCAACTTGTACATGAGTCTCTCGGCCACTGGCGTTTTCCCGTTGATTTTCAACTCATTCAGACTTTTCGTGTTGAGGGCGGCGAACTTGGCGATGGTGTCCTTGTCGATTGACTGGAAAATGTTGCTGGATTTTGAGCAAAAATTGGTCAATCCTGGGCTATTTTCCGATAGATAATCAACTGGTAGTGTCTCAACTGCTATGTTTAGCTCTTCTGCTATGGATCAACTGCTATAGCCATAGAAGTTGAGACATTAAAAGTGGCGAAAATAGCAGTTGATCCATAGCAGAAGAGCCAAATATAGCAGTTGAGAAATAGCTGTAGAGATACATACCAGAATTACTGTAGGGTTACGGTAGCTACAGTAACCCGATTTTCCGGAATCGTGTTAGGAATGAATGTTCCAATTCGTCAAGCACCCCACTGGCAAGTGCTTTAAAAATAAGCTTTCAGAACGTTCTAGCGTCTTTCAGAAACGTCAAAATGCGCTCTTATTTTTGGCGGGAATTCAAATTTTCGATTTTTTTCAGTTTTTTTTTTGCTAATTTCCAGCTGTTTTCCTCCCATTTTCATCAAATTCTCTTACCTTCAACCCCAAAATCTCCTCCAAAATCCTCTCCACTTTCTTTCCAATCTCCTCTTTTCCCTTGATCCCCTCCTTCTTCAATTTCGCCTCCAACTCCTTCTTCTGTCGAACCGATTTCGACATCAACTGATTCTTCGCCTTGACAATGACGGCACGCAGTGAAACCAGCTCATTATTCAGTTTTTCGGCGGTTAATTGCAGTTTTTCACCGGAAATCTCTGGTTTTTTGGCCGATTTTTTGACAGTTTTCTCCGGTTTTTTCCCAGTTTTCTTTGGTGAATCTGTCTGTTTTTCCACAGATTTCTCAAACTTCTTCTCCTCCAAATTCGGCATTTCGAATTCGATGACCGGCGCGGCGATTTGAGACATATCGAAGATTTTGTGGTCCTCTGCCACGTCATCCGCATCATTCATTCGCGTCGACATGGGCATTTCCACGTCATCGGATGGCGTTGGAGGAACGGTTTTCTTCTTGATAATCCGCTTTTTCATCTGTAAAAACATTGAAGATTTTACAAAGGATTTTGAGACGAAAAATGGGGGATTTTGGTGAAAAAATCGGAGGTTTCGGGTGAGAAAAGGCGCTTTTTCGTTGAAATTAGAGGATTTTTCAGGGATTAAGTAGCGGGTTTCAGGCAAAATTGGAATTTTTTGGCGGTTTTTTGACAGGTTTGAATAGCGATTTTCAGCAGAAAACTGGATTTTCGAGTTGAAAATTTTCGTTTTTCGTATTGAAAATTCGATTTTTCGAGCAGAAAAATCGCATTTTGGATGGATTTTTTTTTGAATATAAAAATTAGATTTTTTGAGATGAAAATCAGATTTTTCGACTTGGAAATTCAATTTTTCGAGTTAAAAATTCAAAGCCTTCAAAAATCAAATATTAAAGCTAGAAAATGGATTTTTCAGCTCAAAAAGTTTTCGTAAATGAAAGAAAAATTCGATATAAAGTTTTCAAAAAATTTATCAAAAAAAAAATTTTATTTTCGAAAAACTGGCAATTTTCATATTTTAAATTAATTTTTAACTCAAAAACTGAGTTGTTTCTTCAAAAGCCTATAATTCCTCTAAAAAAAAGTGCATTTTTCACGAAAAATGGCGCTCAAATCTCCATTTTTCCATTCCGCTTGACCGGAATTTCGGAGCATCGTTGCAAAATTTTCGATGCAAAATTTTGCGAAACAAAAATAGGGTAAAAACGATAGAAAAATGGAGAAAATTACCAATAAAAACAAAAAGGAATAAATATACAGAAAAGCAATAATTTATATATTTATAAAGTGTTCATAAATAATAAATTCCTCAATAAAAAAACTATAATTAAGTCAGTTTCAGCCACATATAAGCACTCATGAAAGGGAAGGAGAAATTGGGAAAAATATGTAATTTTTTGATTCAAACTGTAAAAAATACCGTAATAAAACATCCCATGGAGGCTCCGCCCAAAAGGGGCGGGGCTCAAAAAAAATCATTAGAAAAAGGAGAAAGAGCACCAAAAGTTAGTCACATCGGGGGAAGCAAAAAAAGTAGATTTTTGACAATTTTTTGATTAAAAAACGGGAATTTATCACAGAAGAATTAAGGAAAAACTGGTTTTGAGAGGGTGAATTATAAATAAATAAAGTCATTTTAGGGATGAAAATCGGGTTTTTCGCGGAAAAAAATGGCTATAAATTGAAGAAGGGAATGTACAAAATACAAAAAAAAATTGAGAGAAGTTTCCACAAAAATTTAGAGTGGTGGTTGGAAGTCGCCAGCAGAATCCGGATGCATTGGTGGTGGTTGATTACTGATGGGCGGCGGGTTGAACATTCCTTCCGTCAGGTATCCGGCCACTCCTGTTGAACCGCCTGGAAATTAGAAAAAAATTGGGGAGATTTCGGGGATGAAGGTGGGTACTCTATGAAATCTTGTGCTTTCTCTCATGTGCTATGGTGTGATGATGTGCTATCGGGGAGGTGCAATTGTCTCAAGTATTATTTTGGCTCTTGTGCTATAGATCAAATGCTATTGCTTTTGTTTCAATCACTATGGCCCTCATCTCATGTGCTATAACATCGGGAAGAAATAATAGCAATTGAGACATCAAAAGTAGCAAAAATAGCACTTGATCTATAGCACAAGAGCCGAGAAAGCACGTGAAGCAATAGCACCTCTTTCATAGCGCTTGATCATCCCATAGCAATTGAGTATCTACCAACTCCAGCTAGTCTAAAATAGCACTTGAGAAAATAGTTGTTGTTGAGTAATTGCTTTATTTAGACCGTTTTAAGGTATTTTTCTCTCCAATAGCGACGGTTTTTGGGGAAAAATATCAAACATTTGAGAGCTATCAGGCTAAATTTATGTGAAACGTTTCAGCTTCGATTGCCAGTGCGCCGGGGGCGGGTTGAGTGCCCAAATGTCCAAAAAATCGTTGACACTCAGAAAAAAATTCTAGAACTTGGGAAAGCTAAAATAGACAAAAAATGACTGAAAGGCGTAGTAAGGCTTTGTACAATAATTTCTGTAATTGTAGTACTCATGTGTATATATCAAAATTTCATAATGAGAGATTTTGAAAATCGCTCAAAAAGCCGTTAAACGGCATTCTTTTTCGAGTTTGGGCAGCTACTCGAGCAACAGCCAAAAAAAGCATCGGCACGTAATGTGACCGCATGCAGTCGGGAAAAATCAGATATTAAAGTGTTTTTCATCTTCGACTCCGTGGGGAACACCAAAAAAAAAATTAAAATCTAGACTTTCCCGACTGCAAGCAGTCACATTACGCACCGATGTTTTGTTTGGCTGTTGCTCCAGTAGCTGCCCAAACTCAAAAATGATTGCCGTTTAACGGCTTTTTGAGCGATTTTCAAAATCTCTCATTATGAAATTTTGATATATACACATGGGTACTACAATTACAGAAATTATTGTACAAAGCCTTACTACGCCTTGAAGCAAGTTAATTATTGGGAAAAAATGACCTGAAAAGGCAAATTTTCAGATTTTTATCCACAAAATCTCGAAGTGGCCTTAAACGAAGCTTAAAACAGGTACAAAACGGCCAATTTCTCCACAAAATCTTCTGATTTTCGTCCTCAAAATCGCCCCCTTACCAGTGATAGCCATCGTTCTCGCCGCCGGCAAGAACAAATCGTGTCGTTGATCCTTGAACTGTGCCCACACGGGGCTCTTATCCAAAATCTCCGAAATCTTCGTGCCAACCTTCAAATCCAGTATGGCACTCTTCAATGCGTCCACGATTTCGGCACGCGCCGCCGCCGCATTCGACACTCCGTTCATCGAACTATCCAACACTTCCAGGAGATACGGAACCATTCCACAACTCAACATCTGCAGTGCCAACTCTCCAGTGTTTCGTTTCATTAGACATTTGAGAGCATGGGCGGATTCTCGCATCAGTGATGGCTGATTCTTCATGGATTTCATGATTCCATCGATACACGGAAGTTGGGAGAGGGCGTCACAGCAGAATTGATTCTCACTGAGCTCCTGGAGGATGAGGATTGCCGATCGGGATGCTGAGGTATTCTGAAGACACATGGCAGTGCAGAACTGCGGAAGGTATCCTTGGGAGGGCAGTTGATCCGCCGTGTTCGGATGGTGACGGACAAGTTCGACGAACGCCTTCGTGACCATGTCGATTTCGGGCGTCGGGCGGCTCATTAGTTCGAGGACTCTGCAAAACGGAGAGGTTACTGTAGGGGATTTTTTCGATAAGCTAAGCGACTAGATCTGTCTGTGTGTCTGTCTGTCCAGCACCTAGCACTGAACAACTTTTGTACCCCTGAACCGTTTGGTACTATACGTGGCACATGGCCATGGGTCACCGAGCACTTCGATTTTATAACGTTTGATGCTCGGATTACTGTAGGACTACGGTAGATTACTGTAGGATTACGGTAGATTACTGTAGGATTGCGGTAGCTACAGTAATCCGTGCTCCCAACCGAAACTGGAAAACGGGTTCAGAGTGGTTATATTTTTTCCGTTCTTTACACGCAGTCACCAAAAACGGTGACTGCAAGATTACGGTAGTAATCTTGAGAAATTTAGGCGGTATTTCGAAATTTTTCAACATTTTGGCGGGAATTTGAAAATTCTAAAATTTTTGGCGGGGTTTCAAAAATGCAGAAATTGTGGCGGAAGTTGCTAATTGGAAAACGTTGGCGGAAACACAAAAAATGAAATGTTTTGGCAGGAATTCAAAAATTCCAAAAATTTAGCGGGCACTCAAAAATTTTAAAAATTTGGCGGGAATTCGAGAATTCAAAAAAATTTTCTACCGACTGGTTTTGACCAAAATTATGGCAATAAATTAGAGGTATCTGTCCGGATGTCCAGTTTAAGTCCAGATGTTCAGTTTTCCCCATATTCTCATTTCTAGGTCATCAAACTCACTTCTCAATAAGCTCAGTGGCAAACTGTTTCGGATGTCGAACCGACCATCCGGGGTTCTCCACGAAGAGACGAACAAAGACTCCGCCCACAACGAGCTCTCCACTGATACTGTCACCGTAGGCACACGATTTATCAGCCAGGGATGTGGTATTCCATCGGGCAGTCGGATCTTTGATGTGCTGTTCGTAGAGCTTCGCCACCTCCCCGTCGATGATTCCTTTCACTTTTTGTCGCGTCGTTTCGTTCCAAATCAGTTCCGGATTCTCGTTTGAGGAGTCGAACATTTGGAGTCTGGAAAATGGGTTATAAGAGGTAAAAAGGCAAATTCCAGGCCGTTCTAGGACGATCTAGGCCTGTCTATGTCGTTCTAGGCCTTTCTAGAGCGTTCTAGGCCATTCTAGGTCCTTCTAAGCCTTTCTAGGGCGTTCCACGCTTTTCTGGGTCGTTCTAGGTTGCTCGAGGCCTGTCCAGGTCCTTCTAGGCCGTTTTTGGCCTTTCTAGAGCGTTCTAGGCCTTTCTAGAGCGTTCTAGGCCTTTCTAGGTCGTTCTAGGCCGTTCCAGGCCTTTCTAAGTCTTTCAAGGCTTTCCTAGGGGGTTCTAGGCCTTTCCAGAACGTTCTAGGCATTTCTAGGTGGTTCTAGGCCGTTCTAGGTCGTTCTAGGTGGTTCTAGGCCATTCCAGGTCGTTTTAGGCCTTACTAGGCCGTTCTAAGCTTTTCTGGGCTGTTCTAGGCCTTTCTAGGTGGTTCTAGGCCTTTCTAGGTCGTTCTAGGCTTTTCTAGGTCGTTCTAGGCCTTTCTAGGCCGCTCTAGGCCTTTCTAGGTCGTTCTAGGCCTTTCTAGGCCGTTCTAGGACTTTCTAGGACTTCCTAGGCAGTTCTAGGCCTTTCTAGGTCGTTCTAGGCCTTTCTAGGTTGTTCTAGGCCTTTCTAGGTTGTTCTAGGCCTTTTTAGGTCGTTCTAGGCCTTTCTAGGTTGTTCTAGGCCTTTTTAGGTCGTTCTAGGCCTTTCTAGGCCGTTCTAGGCCTTTCTAGATGGTTCTAGACCTTTCTAGGTCATTCTAGGCCTTTCTAGGTCTTTTCAGGCCTGGTTTTCAGGCCCCAGATCATTCTCAAAAACTCACGCTGTATTCGGTGAATCTCTCAACGCATCGGCGAAAATCTCTGGCAAAAACTTGATGATGAACCGTGTCCACCGTGGTCCGGTGAGCTTATCCGCTTGAAGTTTCGCCAGAAGCTCCGCCGCCTGCAGCCGTTGTCCCTGATCGGACATTGTCAGACAAAGGATGGAGAGAATGTACATGAGTCCACCGTGCTCCAACATTTCCTTGACAATTTGTCCGTTCGACGACAGGGCGATGAGAACATCCAGGACGCGGGCAATGAATTTCTGTTGATCACGGAGGAGAGTGAAGAGGGTGGTGGTGACGTTGCAAGTGGACAAATCAGTGACACATTCCTTATTTGCTGCAGCGAGAAGGATGACCTGGAGAGCGGCGATCTGGAGTTGTGGATGTTTACGGCATCGGAGATAGGTGATGAGCAGTGGGAAGTTTCCGATGAGCAGGATTTCGACGCCTGGAAATGAGATGGTATAGGTGCTTTCAGTTTGAAAATTTCGGGGAAAATTCTAAGCGATTTGGGTGATACATAACGGGTAGATACTCAACTGCTATGTACTCGATTGCTATTTCTCAACGGCTATGGGGGTGATCAACTGCTATTTTGTAACTGCTATATTTGGCTCTTCTGCTATGGATCAACTGCTATTTTCGCCACTTTTGATGTCTCAACTGCTATGGCTATTGCAGTTGACCCATAGCAGATGAGCCAAATATAGCAGTTCCGACACTAGCAATTGCAACTTAGCAGTTGATCACATCCGTAGCAGTTGAGAAATAGCGGTCGAGATACATAGCAGTTAAGTATTTGCCAGATTGCCATAATACTGAACTTGGAACTAAAACCTAGCGTTTTGAACCAATAAAAGCCCAATTTTGCCAGGGAAAAAGCGGGGAGAAATCATAAAGTTGGGTCCAATTAACATAGGAAAAAAGGATAATTTTGGGGTATTTAGGGTAGGAAGCGCTGATATTCTATGTAAATCCTGTGAAGATTAGCAAGATTCTAGCCGTAAAAAATCAAATTTTCCGTGATTCCAAGCAAAAAAATGGCGAAAAACACAACACAGAACAAAGCGGATATAACTAATTTTACAACACTTAGATACCGTATTCTTACCCTTTCTGTCAGCGAATAGTGCACCTGAATATCAAAAAATTGAGTTTTTGGGACAAAAAACCTCAAATACAGGCAAAATTTTATGGTTTTACTATAAAACATAAAAAAATTGCATCCAAATTTCAAAATTCCCCCAATTTTTACCTGGATTAGCAGACACCAAATTGGACAACGCCGTCATTGTCATGAGCACTTTGGTCTCGGTGCTCAGCGTGTTTCCATTGGCCTGTGGTCCGTTTCCCCAGTCAATTTCAATCAGATCATCCGAATTTTTCGTTGGTTTCAGTGTTCCGTTGAGCTCCGCCGAGTGAGTTCGGATGAAATCCAATAGGTCGACAGCGACTTTTTTGGGTTCCTAGAAAGTTAGAATTAATGGAAATCGGTCCGGTTTTTTTTGGATTCAGGCTGTATTTCAAGCCAAATGGTCACAAAGTTTTCGTGATTTTTTTCTTTAAAAAAGTCATTTCCTTTGAAATTCCAACTTACATGAAGAGCAAACGTTGGTTGCTCATTGTATATCCTGATGAAGATGTCACCAACGATCAGCTCGTTCTTATGCACCGACAGCTCGAATTCGGCACCAAGGAGGACGCTCTGAAAAATCTTTTTTGCTTAAAAACAAGAAATTTCACTAAAAATTCAAAAATTTGGATAAATTGTCTGTCTGTCCGTATTTTCTAATGTCCAAACGCTCCTCAAAGTCAGAGAAGACGCATATGGTAAGCTCGGCGGCGCTGGAAAAGGGTGGTCGGCGCGAGAGTGAGGGGGGCGAGAGCAAGGGGGGCGCGGAGAGGGAAAAGAAAGGAATAGCGCGCGCAAAGAAGAGACGGCAGAGAAAACTCTCGCACCCTCCGCTCTTTGGCGTGCTATTTCCTTCTTTTCCCCTCCTCTTTTCGTGTACTCTCTAAACCAATAATAAGGAGGGAAAAGCGCGCTGACCTCCAAAACCGGGGAAGCCGAACGCCCTATGAATTTTCCCTGCTCAAAGTCGGCTTAGCCGCTTCATTCTGATCTAAAGTGGGGTTGCCAGGCTGTTATGGTCTATCTGTCTATCTATCCGGATGTCCTGATGTCTTCATGCTCCTGCACTCTAGCTAAGCCTCGGGACACACCTAGACTACTCCTTTTTGTCTGTCTGTCTGTCGGTTTATCTTTCCACCTGTACATCTACATCTCCAGATGTCCAGATGACCATTCCAACTCCCTAATGATCTACTTAGACCGCCTAGCTAACTCTAACGTCTCTCTGTTTGTCTGTACATCTTGATGTCCCCGAAACTCTTACCGTCGGCTCATTCGACGTCCGATGTCTCTCCACAAACTCCAGGACTTCGGCTCTCGTTCCGTTATCCCAAATCATGTACGGATTCTCCAGGTTACTATTCAACGTCTTCAACACCATATCATTGTTCTCCACTCGCATACATCGACAAATGTACGGGGTGAGGAGAGCTCTCAAGCTCTTCTGGACCTCCTCGTTATCCGGAGTGTTGTCCCGATATCCAGCCAGACAGGCCAGTGCCTCACACGAGGATCGAGCAAGAGAGTTGGCCAGGGACTGCTTGTTAGAGTCTTCCGAATGTTGAACACCTCCTTCGTCGAGAGTGTAATCGTAGTGGAAGAGATGGGGGACCAGTTGCCAGAGGACTCCATTTTGGAACAGTTGGAATTGGAGGAGCGCGTCGACGGCCATCGCTCCGATGCATTGAGCGGCGGCGGTGGAGAGTCGGGGGAGGTTCTGGAATTTAGAAGGTTTTTTTCCGTGACTGAAAATCCTGGAACTTCAATTTGAAAACTGTGAAATTCCGGCCGTTTTCAGCAGATTTATTGACATTTTTATTGACCTTCCAGAAAATTTCGGCTTCTTCTAGAAGCCTGAATACGATTGTTTCGGCAGGAATCCAAAAACTCAAAACTAATTGGCGGGAATTCGAAAATTTAAAAACTTGGCGGGAATTCAAAAATTCGAAAAAAAAAAAACTTGGCGGGAACTCAAAAATTCAGAAACTCTTTGAAAATTGGCGGGAATTCAAAAATGCAAAAATATTGGCGGGAATTTGAAAACTCAAAAACTAGATGGGAATTCAAAAATTCAGGGATTTGGCGGGAATTCGTATATTCAAAAACTTTGGCGGGAATTCGAAAAATTGTGAAAAAAATTAGGCAGGAATTGGAAAATTCAAAAATTTTGGCGAAATTCTAAATATTCAGAAATTTGGCGGGAATTTAAAAACTCAAAATAAATTAGCAGGAATTCGAAAATTTTGCCGGGAGCCCGAAAATTCAACATTTTGCGGGAACTCAAAGATTAAAAAAATTTTTGCGGGATATCGAAATCCGAGAAAAAAAATTCGCAAAATCTTACGATAGAATTCGCTATAGCTGTGTCTTGGACCCCATTTTAGATGAATTTTGAACTTTGCTATTTTTAAATAAAAATCTATAAACCTTAGGACAAAAAATCTGAAAAACTCTGAACTTTTTTCTTACCGAGAACTGCAACAACCGCGTCAACGATCCAAAAATCGAGATCATCTCCGCCAACTTCTGTCGACACGCCTCAAAAGTCGATGCGGTGGCGAAGCAGTCACACACATGAATACACACTTGAACAGGCATATCCTCAGGAGTGGAGCTCATTGTGACCATTGGAACACAACGATCAAACGCCAGAACGAGAGCCTCCAATCCACCGTCTCGACGGAGTTGCTCCGCGTTGAGTGCACTACTGATGAGGGTGTAGTTGGCGAGTTCGATGGCAGCGGAGAGTAGGTCCCCGCCTCCTTTCACGAATAGCGAGTCGTCTTTCGCCTCCATTTTGATGGTGGTGATGAGTTGAGAGTAGCCGGCGTACTTGTATTCCGAGAGCTCTGGAAGGAGCGAGGTTGAAAAATAGAATTATGGGCAGCACTTAAGTAGGTTACACCGGTAGATACTCAACTGCTATAGGGAAGATTAACTGCTAGTGTCTCAACTGCTATATTTGGCTCTTCTGCTATGGATCAACTG
>GL380012.1:227513-242440 GCA_000143925.2 Caenorhabditis brenneri
CACTAGCAGATACAATATAGCAGTAGAGACACATAGTAGTTGAGTATTTGCCGGTTACACCTTCTAAAAAGATATCCTTCCCGACTGCCGGATAGGCCTTTTTTAGGCTTTCCAGGTTCAATCAAGGCCTCTCCAATCCATTTTATTTAACCTTCTTTCAGACTATTTTCAGCCCCATTACCTTGACTATAACGACTATAAATAATCGATTGTGCCTGTAGGCACAACACGATCCGATGCGAGTCTGACATTCCCGAATTATCGGCACTCTCGCTGCTCAACAACTCATAGGCAGCATTGATCCGCTCGAACATCTCTCGTCCCTCCGGATTCTTGTCCGGATGGTATTTGGCTGCCAGTTTGTAGTATTGACGACGGATGAACGCGGGTTTTCGGTGCTCCTCGTTGGTGAGGTCGACGGAGAGGATCTCGCGAGCCAACTCCACTGACATCGTTGCCGGTTTTTTGTCAAGCTCATTGTGCCACGTGGCAAGGCAGGAGCGGAGGAATGGGATCTGGAAAAAGTCAAGTTTGTTTTTCAATTTTTTGTTCGGTTTTTCGGCCAATTTTTGGAGAAAAAATTATATTTGGTGCAAAAATTTTTTTCAATGTTTTTTTGCGGTTTTTCATCCGTTTTCTGTTTTTGCGTCCCGAAAATTCCGAAAAAAAATTATTTTTCCGGATTTTTCGTTCCAAAAAATTCCGAAATAAAACAATCTTTGCGGTTTTCCGACTCATAAAAATTTTTTATTGGTTTTTTCGACCAAAAACTTCCGAAAAAAAAATTTTTTCGGTTTTTCCTCTTAAAAAATTCCGAGAAAAAAAATTTCCGGAAAAATTTTTCATACACAGCTCCACAAAAAAACTGCTTACCGGATCCCTAATAGGCCAATCTGGGAATCTCTGCCTATTGCACAGATGTCTCAAATAGTACACATGACAGAACAACTCCTTCGTCAACTCCGGATAATCAATCAGTGGAATGGGGCAGAACTGATAAAGAGCCCTGACGTTCGAAGTCAACCGATGCGAGAAATCCGCCACATGAACAGCTATCCGTTCGATGAGATGACGTCGCATAGCGGTATTCCAAATGATTTCCGGATTATCAAACTCCCCAAGGAACACCTCCGCATACTTCTCCGCTCCGTACTGCTCCAAATAGAATGTGGCCGCTTCGGGGAGCAGAGTGGCAAGAATGGATTGCCGCGTGGACTCCAGATGAGGAAGGGACGATCGGAATGCCTGTTTCATATGGGTGTAGTGAAGGAATCGAGCGATCGGAAGCACATTGGATCCATTATACATCAGAATGAAATAGAAGACACCGGATAGATAGAGTCGAGGGAGGAATGGGTTGTCTTGCATGACGAGGTAGAGAAGAGAGGCGACTCGTTGAACGATTTGCGGTTCGTAGGTGAGAAGGAGTTGGACGAGTTGGTAGAGGAGCACCGGCTCTGTGAGCTGCTTTTTGACGGATGGCATCGGGCGGACGACGCAGTCGTGAGAGTCTCTGGAAGAAAATGGAGATGAAATTGAAACTTCAAATTTTTTAATTGAGGACTGTTACTGTAAGAATTTTGAGTCGCTCTGGGACCACTAAAAATTGCAATTTAATTGAAAATATCTGTCCAGACTAGCCGGAAATTTGATAAACTTTAATGAAGATTTCACGATTCCCATCAAAAATGCCCAATTATGTCAAATAAAAAAACTCTCGAACAGGCGTTTTGAGCCCCAAAATTGGCTCAGCGACATTTCGAAACCCGACATCTCGACCCTTTGAAAATTAGGCTTGAAATTTTCAGATTTTTTGGCTCGATTTTCTGGAAATATTTTCAAGTCTAATTTTCAACGGTTTCGAAATGACTGGGTTTCGAATTGCCGCCGTTTCGGAATTTCGGATCTGGAGATGTCGCGGAGCCCCAAAACCAGGTTCCACTTTAATGAATTACCTCGACGGAAAGAATTCACACATCTGCAAAATCGTATCCAAACAGAGTACACTCAAATCCGTAAAATTCAACACCGTCGCCTGGAATGGTCCCTTGCCCATATTGATCTCATTCGGTTGATCCTTCAACTGGCACACCGTCCATCTAAACTGCGGAACCGCCGCCAGTGACATCCATTTATCCATTCCAGCCGCCCAAATCTGGGTTTTCTCAAAGATAGTCTTCTCGGAGAACAGGGTCTTCATTTTTTCAAATGACAGAGGGCCGACTTGTTTCGCCTCCTTATCATGATAGTACCACTCTTCGGATCCCCCCTCAGCCATTTGTTCCGCGCTCGCCTCGATAACATTCGTTTGATTCTGGACTTTGGCTCTCTGAACGTGTAGATGAGCAAGGACACAAAGATCCACAAGCAATGGAAGAACATTCGAAATTATCAACTCCCTGACGTTATCCTTATTCAGTGCCAGTTTGGAGAGCAGAAGGACCAAATGATCGCGTTCCAGAGGGTTTATACATTTTTGGAGCATTTCAACGAAATATTTCGAGTCTTGGAATGGTCCGATGGTCATATGATGGCGGGAATAGGTGATGGCCATCGCTCGAAGGCATAGGCATTTCATGTCAACTTTTGTGGAGAGCAGGAAGCGATGGTAGACGTTGTTGAAGAATTCCAGGCTGAAATATACAGGAATTAGGGGTTGTAGGGTCAAAAATGAAGTTTTCATGGGACAGTACGTGGTGATTTTAGAATTAAAATAGCGCAAAAATATTTTTTGGACTCAAATTTAGAAAATTAATCCCAAATTCATTAGAAATTCAATGAAAACAGTAAATTATCACCAAAAATTGTGATTTTTTAGAGCAAAAGTAGGATAGCAACTCTACAATTTTCACGACTTTGGCATAGACTAATCGGTTTGCCTACTCAAAATATCTTGCCAAAAATATTGAAATTTTGAATTTCCACCAAAATTTGGGCAGATACTCAACTGTTATGTAATTCTACTGCTATTTCTCAACTGCTATGGGAGTGATCAACTGCTATGTTGTAGCTGCTATTGTCTCAACTGCTATATTTGGCTCTTCTGCTATGTATTAACTGCTTAGCCACTTTTGACGTCTCTACTGCTATGGCAAATCCGTTCGCTCCAGACACGGTTTAAAAAATGGGGTTACTGTAGCTACCGTATCTTTTTTAGTGATAACAGTATTCGGTTCAAAAAATTCGAATTTCCTGGACAAGGAATGGCTTTTCAAGACTGAATCGAACGGAAATTTTGATGAAACTCTAAATTTCAGCTGTTTTGGAGTTGTTTCACTAATGAAATTCGGGCGCACTCTACTGGAATCAATTGAAACATGGAATGAGAAATTTCAGACAAATATTTTGCCGACAATAGCTTAAAATCTGGTTTTGTAAATCCTCTCCTGTACCTAAACCACCGAAGATTACTCACGGATTATGAATGGGCGTGGCGTTCTCATCAGCCTCAATGAGCAACAATCTCAAATAGTAGTCTCCGATTTTAATTTCCTCTAACAGTGACGGATATCTAATCTGGAATTCTGTATGATTCCAAGCGATCGGCAATCCAGTCGGAGCCTGCTCCTTTTCACTATCCAGTGCTCTTCTCTCCGTATCCATTGCGTGTCGGAATTCCTCTCGAGTCTTCTCATTCCAAATGAGATCTGCTTGAGAGTGATCTTTCGAGAATTGATAGGCGAACAGTTTCCAGTTGACGTTGGGGCGAACACGGTTACGACGTTTACGAAGGACCACTGGTTGCTGGCGTTGTTGTTGTTTTTCCTGTAGATATTGGAATAAAATTTTTTGGTGGAAAAGTTTTTCGCTAATTTTGAAAAACTGAGCAATTTTCGAGATCATTTTCTGTTCAATTATTCAAAAATGCACCTCAATGACCATTCCTTCCAAAAACATTGAATTTTTATATTCTTGCCAAAATTTTGTTAATTTTCAAACTCCCACCAATTTTTCGGATTTTACGAATCCTCCCCGAAATTCCTGCATCTCTAATTTCGCCAGAAAGTTATGTATTATTGAATTCCCGCCAAAAGTTCCGTATTATTGAATTCCCGCCAAAAGTTCCGTATTTTAAAATCCCCACCAAAATTTCAGCGTTTTTGAATCCCCGCCAAAATTCTTAAATTTTGAAATCCCACTTTCTGGAAGACGCCAGAATGTTCTGGAAGGTAACTTCTAGAGCACTTGCCAATGGAGTTCTCGGGTGACAGTTACTACCGTAATCCTATAGTAATCTTCACAATTTTTTGTTTGTGTATTATTGAGGTCCAGTAGATACTACATGCAAAAATTGGAATTTCATTCCGAAAACTTTTCCAAAAAAGAGGGTTACTGTAGCTACCGTAATCCTACAGTAATCCGAGCTCCGAACTTATTTTTTGATGCGAAAAATGAGACTAGAATGCGTTGGGGACCTGCGGTGCAATAGAATAGAAAATAGAAAATCAGAAAGGCCACCACGTCTTCATTTAATTATATAATTTTTCTCATTTCGAAAATGGGTCCTCAGACGTGAACCCAGAAACTTCAAAAATTGCATGAATGATTATCATTTTTGAAACCAGAGTGAAAATCTAAATCGAACCCAAGTTGTCCGGTTCCAAATGGTAATCTATGAACGATTTTAGTTTTATTTTTTGGTCAATTTTTCACTAAATTTCAGTTTTCTCCTTGACCTGGAAAATTTTTGAACTAAATGTTTTCTGATTCTTTTTCCTTCTTATAGATATTAGGTTGTTTCAGAAATAATGTCGTTTTTTTCAAGACATCGTAACTATTGTTAGGAGATATGATTTTCCAATTTTTTTTGTGCATTTATAAAGCCCTTAGCTGGGTAACAAAAAACCTATCATCACCACTTCCTGGTGCTTCAACGACTCGATTGGCAGTTGTTACAAAAGCCTCTCATTTTTGCCATGTTTTTAATTCAAAAGGAATTCTGTATAGATAGGAATGAGATAACTTCAATTTGCTATTATTTTACTGCCACCCAGTCATGATTACTAAAAACAATGTCATACGAGTTCCGGCGAAAAAGCAAGAGAGATGCATTATGATCGCAATTTTTCAGTTTTTTTTCAAGAAAGGTGAATCGGGTCTTGTGCGTGAGCAATATAAGATTGAGGTTTCATCAAAAACTTGTTCTTTGAGGTGCTGAAAATACGTTGGCAAAATTTAAGATCGAATGGAATCGGATAGCCAGAGTTAGAAAACATTCCAGAAAATCAGTACAAAAAATTTAGTACTGGATTTCTAAAGCTTTTCGGGAATCACTGATTTTCAACAAGGCGAAGCGAGTAATTATCATATGGGTATCAAATACGTAACATGGGACCCTTCACCATGTGAGCCTAAAAGTTTGAAGTTTAATGCTAATTCCCTCTTAGAGCACCACCTGTTGGAATAATGGCAACGAAAAATCGACAGTTCTATTTTGATTGCATGTTACAGCTCTGTAGATGATAGCATTGCAACGAGGATAACGGAATTTTTTACTGATGTTATACTCATTATAATGTTTTTTGAACTGTCAAAAAACATCAATCCTCTAATGAGTTATGGCAGTCCAAAATACTTTTGAAAAAACGACATTATTTCTGAAACACCCTAATATGTGAACCATACCGATAGTGATTACAAAACAGCCGCAGAGCGTAATTCCCTCTTTGGTCTAGCATCATTAGAGCATAGGCGCAAAGCTATTGACAAATTAACAATTAACAAGATGATAGCTGGTAAGATAGACTTAAAAACCTCTGAGTTTTTCAATGTTGTGAAACAACAGAACAAGAGCAAAAACTAAATATTCTTGGTCTCATTGTAAATCAAATCTTAGACGTCATTTCTTTTTAAACAGAACACTCCCAACCATGAATTAGCAAGTCGGACAGCCCCCCCCCTTCCAATTCATTTTTCTCCTTCCCACTAATTTGACTATTCCCGCTTCGATTATACTGTTGTATGATGATTATGATATTGTATTCTGATTTTTTTTTGTATTATCATTGTATTTTTTTCTCTCTCACGATCTTGAAGATCGTAATCAAAATAAATAAATAAAATTTTTCACTAAATTTCAGTTTTCTCCTTGACCTGGAAAATTTTTGAACTAAATGTTTTCTGATTCTTTTTCCTTCTTATAGAGTGCCACCAGGGCTACAACCCCATATGGTTCTCAAGACCGAATTCGGATCCCGAGTCCAGTTATAGGCCGGAAACTGTGGTCCTATAACCAAAATTAGAGCTCATTTTTATGGCTCACAAGTGGGAGAGTGGTCCGATTGACTCGAGTTATGGCTCATTCGATAGAGCTCATTGACTCACATATAGCCCAAAATTTTCAGACAAATCCTTCCAAAACTGGGTCAGCACCATTCAAAAACAAAAATAAATTTCCAAATTTCAGGCCAAATTTTTTGGGACATTTTGGGACATTTCACTTTCTTTGCTATAAGTCTCCTCAAAATGATTGGATCAGTACCCCGAAAAGTTCCCCACATAGCCAATACGGTTTCACATGCGCCCAACAAATTTTGAAGCGCTCACTCAAAAACGCGGCACACACGGCACACGCAAACTTGAAAAATGACCGAATTTTGACGTTTTTGCGGGGACATTTTTTGACAAAAAACCTTCACCATTGGAATATTTACATTTAAGGGAGAAATTAGAAATAATAAAACCAATTTCGGAAAATCTAGGTAACTTTTCAGCTCATTTCCTATTCAATCCTCCAAATATAGCTCAAAATTCTGCACCTACATCAACAACCCTCTTCGGCAAAAAATTCAATTTCTGCTCCAAATCCCAATGCTGTACGAATCGTTCGAATCCAGCTTCGGCGGTGACTCTCAACTGATCGAACTTCTCTTTCACTGCATTCTGTTTCGATTCGTTGGTGGCGGCTGTCAAATTGTTTCGGACGATCAGAAGATCCTTCTCGTTCACCGGCACTTTTTCGTCAGATTCCATGAAATTCAAGAGTCCGCGGGGCTGAAATTGGGGAGGTTTGTGATGAAAAGAGCTGGAATTCATTGGAAAAATTTTGAGGGAAAAAAATTTCAGATCTGGCCCTAAAATTGTCAAATTTTTGGCATTTTTGAGCGAAAATCAATGAATTTACGGCTCAAAAATACAAGGCCATTCCCCCTTACCAAGCACCGAATCAACAAATCATTGGCCTGTTGATTATCAGCAATCCATAGACTAATCAAGTGTCCCGACAACTGCTTATTGGTCAAAACTCTCAAATCTTTCCCGCTAGATAGCAGCGAAGAATACAAATGAGTCAAGAATGCTCCTTCGGATAGTGCCAACATTTGCATGGATTTCGACGTTTCCACATCGGCCTCCTCGATTATCGCCCTCATCACCATACCCGCCCCTTTGACAATAGTCATCGAGGGGCATTGGAATAGGCGGAAGAAACTACGGCCACGGATTGAGACAAGTTTCAAAATGTGATCGAATGTCTCTCCGGATGTCGTTTCAGAGTACGGGGAGCACACGGAGAATGTGAGGAAGTTGAGCATCGAGGCGATCACGAGCCATCCGGTGGATCGGTCCTGGAAAAAAGAATTCTGCTGATTTGAGCCTAGAACATGAATGTGTGCAATCTGACGTAAGGGTGTCAACTCCTGGTGTTTGCAGACTTGGCATCAGATCTTACGACAATTTCAAAAATCCGCAAACACCACCACGTCAAACCACACAAAGCTACAGTAACCCACACATACCACATGAATAACAATCAAATCCAACAGATTCTCCACAAATTTCGGACTGCTCATCAGACTCTGCTTATTCAATTGCTCTATCCTCAGTTCGTATTGATCGTGCATCGGATACATCAGAGCGCACAGAGCCTCCACAGTGGCATGATCAATGGATTCGGATTTCCAGGAAAGTACACGAACGACGAGGCTCCCGAGCTTCTCTCGAACTCCGTTCACTTCCGTGAAGGCCTGAAAAAAGAAATGGAGGGTTTGTGGCGTGTGTGGGTGGACGTCCAGATGTACTAGGGTGAAAATGACTGGAAATGGCTAGTTTTTGGCTTAAAATGGACAGATTTTTTTTGTTTTTTGAAGGTTGGCGGGAATTCGAAATTGCAGGAAGTTTTGGCGGTAATCCAAAATCCCAAAAATTTTAGCGGGAATTCGAAAATTGAAAAATTTTGGCGGGGGTTCAAAAATTCAAAAGCTTTGTCGGGAAATCAAAATCTCTGAAAAATCCCGTTTCACTTTGAAAATTACCCTTTTTGACCCGATTTCGGTCCACCCAGGACAAATTTTGATGATCTTAGGCCTGATCCCAGTGTATTCTAGCTCAATTTCTCCCATTTTTTCGCTTTTTTCGTTATTTCAAACTTCAATTTGATCACTTTTCCCTACCTGAAAACCACTTTTCGACGCAAACAACCGCCTCAAACACTGTAATTGTGCTTCCGTCTTATGCTTGTACTCCTTATCCTCCTTCGTATACGTCTCACCCAGAACCGCCTCAATAGCATTTACAATCACTTTTCCCTTATTCTCCGAGAAGAATCCCTCGTGAGATTTCGAGAATCGCAACCCGGAGTACGGTACGTTGGCGTTGAATCGTCGAATGAGGTCACATCTTCGGAGCCCCGGGGGCGGAGCGATGATGTGTTTCATGCATTGAGATTCAGCGTCTTCATCAAGAGAAGTGGAGAATGGGATGACTCGGAGGTTCCGTTCGAATCGGTGTCCACAAACGAACACCTCATTGTTACCGGACGCACGAATTCCATCGAGAAGAGAGGCCAGAATGAGGTCCCGCTCGGCTGCCACGTAGCCCCGACCCTCTCCATTCTCGTATTCGATTATGAATTGTTGAGGGTCTTTCTCGCTTCGGACAAGGCACACGATCTGGAAAAATATTCAGTTTTTGCGATTGTCGTTTTGTTATAATTGGTCATGCGCCTTTAGTTTTTTCGTAAGGCTAATTTCGCCACTAAATCTAGCTTCAGGATTGCTGTAACAAGATACGGTAGTTAGATTTAGGATTACTGAAATTTCAACTTTTTACGGTAGCACTCATTTTTAGCTGTGTCATAGGCACCAGGGCTGTGCAAAAAAATCGAAAAAAAAAATTTTTCCCGAATTTTTTAGGGCGAAAAGAAAACGAAAGATGATATTTCGGGATTTTTCATTTTTTTTTTCGAAATTTTTGGTTTTTTCAAAAAAAAAAGTTCTTTTTTTCAGAAAAACAGCACTTTTTTTTACACTGATTGCCACAAGGTGAATTTTTTTGTACGTGTTTTCAAAAGGTTTCATTCGCGGGCTCTGTCTTACTGTATGGTCGCATGCCAACTGCGGCGCGACTCGGTGATACGTAGTCATTTGCCCCAATTTGTTGAAAAATTAAAAAATCAGGGCCTAAGCTTTTTTTTAATTAAATTGAATAGAACTTTTTCTTCGTATCATTTTGAATACAATATTAACAGAATTTGATCGAAAGATATTACTGAAAAGTGCTCTGGAAACATGATGCGCGCTCCTTCAGCTTAAGCACGGCTTACTGTCAGAATTTAAAGACGCAATATGAAATTTGTAAAGGTTCGTGTGAGATAGAGCGTAGAAACCGAGAAAAAAAAATTGTACGTACAAAAAAATTTACTGTGTTGCCATGACACCTAATCTAGGTATTTCTGGCATTTCTATTTCTGTGGCTCCAATCTCAAATTAGTGTACTTCAATCTGAGATCACTGTACCTTGATTCTAGGATTACTGTATTTCGAATCTAGAACTACTCTTTACCCAAGGGTTACTGTACTTTCCCAATCCCCCGGCTCAAAGTCCTTACATGTTTCAAAGGTGTGGCACAAATGACCGCATACGTCGCCATGTCTCTCTCAATAATACACGTTTCACTGAGACAGAGCAACCGCCGGACAGGCGTCTCAGATCTCCGTGTGATTTTCTGAATTTTAAATTCCGCATAAGAGGTCAACTCCTCATCACGACTACACAATCCGAGACGGGTCTTCAGGAAATCATCGAGGGATAGTTGCTCACGGGCGATTGGTATTGTGACACCGATATTTTCAATGGAGAGGCGGCGGATCTCTTTGACAAGTTCTTCTTGGTTGGATGAGGCGAACATGTGCTGAAAAATAGGTCTGTTTTGATGATAGATTTTAGTGATTACAGTGGTTACTTTGTAAATTAGAGCTGTTAATTTCAGCGAATTTAGCCTTTTTCAGGTTTTCCTGATGATTTTTTCGTCTATTTTATGCCGATTTTGGGCCTTTTTAGCTCTTAATTGGCCTATTTTCGACCTGTTTTTGGGCCTAATTTAGGCTTTTCTAGGTTCAATTTTTTGCATTTTTAGACTTTTTCCAGTTAATTCTGGGCTGATTTCTATCTATTTCAGGCCCTATTACCCTATTTTTTCCCTGCTTACCCGTCTCCTATGCTCCCCGACATCGACCACAAATCCGCCGGGACAATCCGACACTTTTCCGATGCTTCGAATATTTTTGTACGGATAACTTTGAACGACCACACCCCGATTGTCAATTTGTTCTAGGCAGGAGGCGTTGGCACGGAGAGTGACAGGGATACGGCGATCCGACCAGCTCTGTTTGAAGGCGGACACTGTCTGGAAAAATATGGGCGGAGCTTGGATGAAAATTGGGCTAAAATTAGGCTTGAAATCATTTTTTCTGCTCATTTTCAGCCTAATTTGTTCAGATTTTCAGATTCTCACTAACCAATGGATCAAAATTCTTGTCGGCGAACTTGGTGCTGAACTGAAGACAATGGGTAAGAATATCGGTCGTGTAGTCCGACGAAAAACGCATATCGTCCTTCTTCCCGCGATTTCGAACGTGAATCTTGTACTCATCCTGTTTCGTGTCGTTTCCGGTCACACTTTTTAGAAATGGTTTGACGGAGATGAAGTCTTCGTAGAGCCACTGAAAAAAAAAGGGTTTTGGAGGGGAAAAATGATGGTAAAACCTAGTTTTTTGAGCTAAAATAGGGGGATTTTGCTCCCAAAAGCTCAGAAGGGCACGAAGGCTCGAATTTTGGCCGGAAATGTTGAAAAATCGAGAATGAGCTGCATTGAGCTTATAACAGTGCTTTAGGTGGCAAATTTCGATTCAAAAATCGAGATTTTAGCCCTTAAAACTGGCATTTTTTGAACAAAAATGTCAATACTTAAATAATTGAGTTTTTCGAAAGGTCTCACCACGATGGACATTCTTACTGTACTTTTTATTCATTTGTTTTTTTCAATAGGTTGCAACATTGTGAAAAATAAAATTTCTACAGTATCCACTTCTTCGTGCCGGGACCCAAGCGGCGCCTTTACAGTAACTTTTGCCTTCTATCAACTTTGATAACGCCTTTATTTCGGTAATTCTTCCCGAAATTCAACAATTACCATTTTTGAAAATAATTTCACTGAAAATCCCAATTTCCCCCGCAAAAATCGGCAATTTCAACCTAAAAACCCCGATTTCCTCTTCCAATTCCTACCTGATTAGTAATCTCCAAAGAGTTCGGATTGTAGGTGGTGATCGCCAGTGTACCAATAGAAAACACCCGTTTGTACCTGAAAATACCGTTTTTTGTTGATTTTTTGATGTAAGAATCGGTTTTTTCTGTCATTTTTATCCCTAGATGCATTGGTTTTGTTCGAAAAAAAATTTGGCACCCGGAAAACAAAAATTAGGGATTCCGGACCGTTAATGTGGAAAAATCTTCAAAATTTAAGGTTTTTTGCCTTCGAAAGCGTCTAGAAACCCCATTTTTTTTTGTAAAAATTCCTACTTCTCATTATTTTCCCACACTTCTCAATTTTTTTCCTCAAAAACTCACTTTCCCTTCCATGAGTGTTTCGTGACCAAATAGCACGCGATATCTCGGTTCTCCGAGCAGAATTGAGCCATTTCTCAGCGCATTGACCACGTTTCTACCCTTTCTACACTGAAATTACAAAATTTTCTTAAAACTCTCCGGAAATTTCGTAAAAACCGCGGAATTAACGCCTAAAACTCGCGGAATATAGGTTTCCGGTGTTAAAAATCACGAAAAACACAATAAAAATGCCTAAAAATCATAAAAATTCGGTTAAAACCCGATAATTGGCCATAAAACCTGTGAAAAGTGAGTAATTGTAGTGGGAAAGTGGAAAAGTGCAGTGGAGCGCACTTTCCTCATTTCGCGCTAAATGAGTCACAAAAATAAACAAACTGGTTTATCACATGCTGGAAATGATCAAAAATGAATTTTTCGAGCTGAAACTGTTGATTTTAACCAGTTTATATCGATTTTTCACGTTTTAATCGTTGAAATGCGTGAAAAATCGATAAATATCGGTAAAAATTTACTAAAAAAAAGAAAAAAGAGTAGGAGGAGGGAAAAGATGGATCGGATGACGAAAGAAAACACGTTATAACGGTGTTGGATCGGAAAATGAAAAGAGGAACGAAGAGGGAAAAAAGGAGGGTGAAAGTTGTGAAGAGATGGAAAATGTGTACAATTTTGTGGTGTTTTGGCAAAAAAAAAAATTTTTAAAAACCAAAATAAATGACGCGGAACACTCTGAAAGAATCGATCTCTGAGATTTTTTGGTGTCAATTTTTGTAGATCAAAATAATTTTTTTAGTTTGCACTGCACTTTTAGGTGTGCTTGGTTCTATGAAATATGTATTTTTTATCAGTCTAAAAAAAAGGGAAAATGTGTAAAATGATAAGAAGATCGGTGGAATAATTGTTTGATTGAAAGAACTGATTGAAGGGTGCTTCATTGAAAAATTACGCGGCGATTTGAATTTCAGTTTTCCAGTAATTTTTTTAGTTCAATTTGATGAAAAAATGGAAAAAAAATTTTTTTTTCACTTTTTTTTATTAACTGCTTTCAATCATGGAAATTTTGTGAAAAAAAAATTTTGAACAAAAGTTTATTCTGTTTTGCGTCGAAAAAAATTTTACAATCCATCAACAAGCAAGTTCAAAATTATAGAAATTAAAGAAATTTTGAGTTACCTCCGAAGATCGGGATAATTGCAGCAGAGCGCGCTTGCTTAAAATGGACGCTCTGCGAGCCCATGAACCGTGGATTTTCGTAGCGATTAAAGGCGCAGTGTGGATATAACTGGATTCGATTTTTTTCAGATTTTCGGAAATTAAAAAAAAAAGATTTTCAACTGAAATGTGGTTTTTAAGTGTATTTTTCTTTACAGGTCCAAGCTAGGCTTCAGCTGGCTCCAACTCAATTTTTCTCCAATCTCCAAACTGGTCAAAAGAACTGGTCAATTTTCAGGCAAATACTCAAGTGCTATGGGATGATCAAGTGCTATTTTGGCTCTTTTGCTGTAGATCAAGTGCTATTTTCGCCATGTCTCATGTGCTATAGCAAAAGAGCCAAAAATTTTTTACTGTAATAGTTTCCCTCGATTTTTGTGCCCAAACTTCAAAACTCCTGACTCTGATTTTGTGTCCTTGTATCCTGATTTCCCCTATTTCCCCTATTTTCCAATTTCCTCTTCCCACGCCCATTCTCAATTAACACGCTCTTGGGAGGAGATAGAAGAGGATACAGAGAGACGCAGACATATGAGAAGCAGAAGCCCTCTTCGGAGCACAAGTTTGCTCCCGTTTGTCATGGTAACCGAATGGACACTGAGGGCAGGGCTAAAGAGGGAGAGAAGGGGGAACGCATATTGGAGCAGTGGTCATTAGACGTGTGCAACGAGGGAGAAGAATGTGCTATTTTACTGATTTTTGAGGGTTTTGGGGTTTTTTTTAAATCAAAATTTAGGAGTTTTATCAGAATTTCACTGTTTCGAAGGTATTTTAGTTGTGAAAATGTTTGAGACAGCAAGAAAAATATTAAATTTTATAATGGTCAGAAAGGTACAATTCATGACTGGCAAGATGCCAAAAACCGCAAAATTTTGGAGTTTTCTGTCCAGAAACTCAGTAGAGTTTCGAAAAAAAATTTTGCTTTTTGAAAAAAATGTTTCCTTTTTTTATTTTCGATTGCTGCTACCTTTCAGCTGTCTTTCCTTCCACGAATTTGAGTTTTCCTAATTTTATTTCTTCATCAAATCATAGATTAAAGACACATGTTAGGTGTCGTTAAGAAGAGTATTTTTAGGGTTAGAATTTTCAAAAAATTGCCAAAAATCGAAATGTAATGCAAAAATGTCGACTGCTTCATTTCCTCATTCCCGCATTCTCCTGGTTTCATAAACAAACATTTTGGAATGCACACAGGGAACTATCATATTTCCGTATTTCGTTTCGTTCTCATAAATTTTAGCTCACAACAAAAGAGAAGGGATCAGAAAAATTTTTATTTGACAGCTCAGAAATATATACAGTATCGTGCAAGTCTTCAATTCATTCTGGCTGGTTGAAGCTGACTTTGAGGGGAATACTCAACTGCTATGAGAGGCGATCAACTGCTATGTCGTAACTGCTACTATCTCAACTGCTATATTTGGCTTTTCTGCTATGGATCAGTTGATCCATAGCAGAAGAGTTGGGAATTTACCTGTTGTGTATGCTCAAAGTCAGCTCAAATCTACTGAAATGAACTGAAAAAAGGTGGTGTTCGTAAACTTTTGAACAGTACTGTAGATGACAACCAAAACAAAAAAAACTGCTGTGACCTCCAGAATCCCACTGAGCCTTCCTCGTTCTTGTTTTCCACCTATCAGGTCCCTCTAGTTTCTAAAATCCTAGATGATTGACAGGAGGTGAAGAAAAGAAGGGGGTGACATCATTCTGACAGGTGCTAATTACCCCATAAATCTACTTCCTTTACACGTCTCCTTTTTTTGACCTACCCTTTCCCGCGCAGACTCCGCCCCATTTGTCAGTCACCCCCTTTGCTCAGTCTTATCTTTGTCTAGTCTGCCTGGTTTATCGATTTGTTGAGTCTTTCCGCG
>GL380013.1:0-11170 GCA_000143925.2 Caenorhabditis brenneri
GAGATTTGTGAGAAATTCCGAGAAATGAGCCTTCGAAACACGTATACCTGATTTTTGAGAAAATTTCGCGAAAACTGAATTTTGTTCGTTCAATATAGTTTAATCGGTATCGATCTTTCTTGATAACGCTAAAATAGGCTTCTCCGATCGTGTTCGAACTGAATCAAGAGCGAGATTTGTGAGAAATTCCGAGAAATGAGCCTTCGAAACACGTATACCTGATTTTTGAGAAAATTTCGCGAAAACTGAATTTTGTTCGTTCAATATAGTTTAATCGGTATCGATCTTTCTTGATAACGCTAAAATAGGCTTCTCCGATCGTGTTCGAACTCAATCAAGAGCGAGATTTGTGAGAAATTCCGAGAAATGAGCCTTCGAAACACGTATACCTGATTTTTGAGAAAATTTCGCAAAAACTGAATTTTGTTCGTTCAATATAGTTTAATCGGTATCGATCTTTTTTGATAACGCTAAAATAGGCTTCTCCGATCGTGTTCAAACTGAATCAAGAGCGAGATTTGTGAGAAATTCCGAGAAATGAGCCTTCGAAACACGTATACCTGATTTTTGAGAAAATTTCGCAAAAACTGAATTTTGTTCGTTCAATATAGTTTAATCGGTATTGATCTGTTTTGATAACGCTAACGTTGGCTTCTCCGATCGTGTTCGAACTGAATCGAGAGCGAGATTTGTGAGAAATTCCGAGAAATGAGCCTTCGAAACACGTATACCTGATTTTGAGAAAATTTCGCAAATACTGAATTTTGTTCGTTCAATATAGTTTAATCGGTATTGATCTGTTTTGATAACGCTAACGTTGGCTTCTCCGATCGTGTTCGAACTGAATCGAGAGCGAGATTTGTGAGAAATTCCGAGAAATGAGCCTTCGAAACACGTGTACCTGATTTTTGAGAAAATTTCACAAAAACTGAATTTTGTTCGTTCAATATAGTTTGATCGGTATTGATCTGTTTTGATAACGCTAACGTTGGCTTCTCCGATCGTGTTCGAACTGAATCGAGAGCGAGATTTGTGAGAAATTCCGAGAAATGAGCCTTCGAAACACGTATACCTGATTTTTGAGAAAATTTCGCAAAAACTGAATTTTGTTCGTTCAATATAGTTTAATCGGTATCGATTTTTATTGATAACGCTAAAATAGGCTTCTCCGATCGTGTTCGAACTCAATCAAGAGCGAGATTTGTGAGAAATTCCGAGAAATGAGCCTTCGAAACACGTATACCTGATTTTTGAGAAAATTTCGCAAAAACTGAATTTTGTTCGTTCAATATAGTTTAATCGGTATTGATCTGTTTTGATAACGCTAACTTTGGCTTCTCCGATCGTGTTCGAACTGAATCGAGAGCGAGATTTGTGAGAAATTCCGAGAAATGAGCCTTCGAAACAGGTATACCTGATTTTGAGAAAATTTCGCAAATACTGAATTTTGTTCGTTCAATATAGTTCACTCGGTATTATTCTGTTCTGATAACGCTAACGTTGGCTTCTCCGATCGTGTTCGAATTGAATCGAGAGCGATATTTGAGAGAAATTCCGACAAATGAGCTTTCGAACTACGTATCACTGATTTTTGAGAAAATTTCGCAAAAACTGAACTTCTTTCGTTCAAAATGGTTCAGTTTAGGTCAACCAGGTACTCACAATGATGCTGAAAAAGTATTAGATAGGCAGCTCTCGAAAATCGAGCTCACATTTTTCAAAAATTACCTTTCGTAGGAGTACAACTGCGATTTTCTTTTTTTTTTTTGAATTTCTTGGTTCAGGGGCCATATTTTTCTTTTCTGCGGCTTCGAATAATTTTTATGGCTTTGTTAGTACTCACAAAATGCTCAAAAAGTTTTAGAAAGGCAGCTCTGTTGAAAATCGAGCTCGAATTTTTCAAAAATTACCCATTACAGCTCATTACGACGTAGACGTTCGACACATGAAAGGGGTTTTTTCGTTTTATTTCTAATAACATGAATAATAAACATTAAAAAGAATATCGTTAAAAATTCAATTTTGAAGTTGTTATGATCACTGCTGGCGAAACGGTAGTTGAACAGGATGAAGTATCTTTTGATCCTGTAATTATAATATTCAAATTTTCATTTATGACGAAACTTACGATAATATTTTGTTATGTTTCAATCTCTCTTTTTTCTTATTCATGAACCCATGTTTTTTTTTCAAACTCCAATTACTGTTTGTGAAAAGAACCCAATTTATTTTACAGAAAATGATGATACAGATAACGTCACTGGTCAAAACAACTGTGTATCATAAATTGGTTCTTATTAATGTGAGATTCGGGAAGAGAAATGAGAATACATCAACTGAGCATAGGGAGAAATTCAAGAATTGAAGATTACTGGTGAAGAAGAAAAATAATGACACTCAAAAATCCTTAAGATAAGAAGTTCCGTCGGTATTGACGACTACTTGGAAGTCTCGGGAGGCAGGAATACGAGAATGGCTGGCAATCTCATCGAGAATCTCCTGATAGCGAGGCGTGCTTCCATACTCCTGATTAAGCAGCAGCTCCACAATTGTCTTCAACCACCCATTATTTCCTCTGACCATGTTTCCGGGGTTTTGGTGCTGAAAATGTGAACATCAGTTAATTTCCCAGCCCTAATCTCACCCCCCGCCCCCCCCCCCCCCCTTGAAATAAAAATCAAACGTACAAGTTCTTTTCTCTTGGCAATCATCTCAGTTACACTACCAACGAATGGACGAATTCCTCTTGCATACATGACCATGTATGCAATCATCTCCAAATCATCGGATTCTTGTGCTGCCCGGCCTTCAGCCATTCCCAAGGAATGGTAGGGACTTTTTGAAAAATCAAAGTCGCGGGCAGCTACTCGAATTCTCATTCCTGGTTTTTCGAATCCGCTTTCGAACTTGACCGCCATTCCAAGGTCTCCAATGACAAGTTTCATGGAATTCTGAAAATGTTTAACTAGCTTGAGAAATTCATGGAAAGGTTCAGAAAAAGCTTTGAATATTCAAGAGATAATGTTGCTGCGTTAAGAATTCAACTTACAGTCTGATGGTTACGCAAAAAGATGTTTGCTGGCTTTATATCTCTATGAATAATTCCAATTTGGTGAATGCTCTTGATCGCTACAATCACATGATATCCAAAGTGCAGGAGGGATTGCTTTGAGAAGCTCTTCTTCGGGTGGTTTTTCAAAAGTTGATGGAAATCAGTTTTGAACAGCTCCATGACTGAAAATTCAGAACTAATTATTGAATAATTAACAAAAAATAAAATTACCCAATAAACTGTGACTTTTGTAGCTGAAATAATCATAGAGTTGAGGCGACCCCTTGCACTTATTCTTATTCAACAACAAAAGAATACGTGCTTCACCAATAGCACTGGCGTCTTCCTTGTCCTCCACAGTATTGACCGTCGCCACCGCCTTCAATGCTACATCCATCTTCTCCACCTTGTCGTACGCTTTGTAGACTTCACCAAATTTACCTTCTCCCAACTTGTTTCTAACGTGATATCGATTTTTGATCATCAACCCGGCAACCAAAACTTGAGACGGCATGACTACAGCTGAAAAAACAAAATGTTATTCAGATAGTCAGACACAGTAACGAAAGTAAGAAGAAAATAGGAAAGTGATTAAAGACAATGGAATACGCACTGAATTCCATTGAAGTCCAAAAGAAAAGAGATCAGAAGACTCGAAAAAATGTTTTTATTCAAGTAGATGAGGGCAAATTCACAAGTTCAGTAAATCCAATTATTGTTTTTCGTAAGAAATGAGCATATTATTCTGAAACAGGGGTTTCTCGAAATGTCAGATGATTGATAACCTGAAATGACAGAAATTGAACAAACCATTTTTTCTGAAAGGAAGATACTTATTTGGAGAATGATTTTACGTGAAAACATGCAGAGTCCATATGAATCAAGTCCAATTGGAATTGTAAGATTCCACAAGGTTCGACAACGACTATTGTAGATTTTGATGACAAAAAACTAAGAGAAGATTCAGAAGACTGAAAGAACAAAGCGGTGGAATACAACGGAGAAAGAAGTTGAAATTATTCGGACATGTGATGGAACTGATGAGAAGCCGAGCATTCTATTTGCGATTTTCTAATGTCTTGTCAGAGTGATTGGAAGTTTTGTATTCTGACAATGTGTGATCCATTAATGCAATTACATAAGTCTAGTTTCGGGTAACCGAAAGTCAATGTAATTACAGAAAGGCCTCAAAAAAAGTAACTGCCTCACTGTATCATTCGAAACAGGTAATGATTGTTTTGATGTTACATTAATTACTGTCTTTCTAATCTAAACCAAATGAATACCCGGTGACTTGATGAACGCGCGCCTTCTAAACTATTTGAACTGGTAGGCTAAAAATCCAAAGTTTTTCAGGATCTCACAAATATTAATTGTAATCAATGTAACATCAAATCCAATCATATTCCTTTTTTGAATGACACAGTTCGGCAGATTTCTCTTGAGTAGGGATCGATCAACCTGTGCCTTCTTCTTCATTAATTCATTCATCTTTGAGTCGGTCTTCCAATTTACTCCGAATCTTCCGAGGTTTTCTTTTCTGTTCTCGCTTCCTAAACTATGAAGTTTTTAATTATTACCCGTGAATTTTTCCGATTGTTGTTTTTCGTCCATCAGGATTAGGAGGAACCGAACACACGTGGTTGAAGAAGATGACCGTCCAAAAAGCTTCATCTCCCGTTGTTGATATAAAACTTGTTTAAGAAAAAAAATGAAATAATAATTAGAAAAAAATGGTAATGAAAGACAGGCTGGTCGAGTTTCTCTCACTCTCAGACTCAATATTCCTGTTATCCCGAAATCCATCAACCTAATCATCCTATAAGCCTGTGCCTGTAGGCAGCTGGGATATCCTCTAGGCTTCTCATTTTTCACCATCATTACTACTCTCATTAGAACTGTTGTGTAAATACTACTGAATAATCGAAAATTCTCTAAATGTCAAAAAATGGTTGCAGAAAGTTTCTAACAAATCTAGAACCTCAAACAAAAACGAAACAACTCGAAAAAATGCGAAATTTTTCAAAATCAGGAAAATTTTGTGAATTTTTCGATTTTTTGACTTTTTATAGAATTTATTTCGTTTTTTTGACAGGATTCGTGAAATAATATGCTGTTAGAAAGATGCGCAGTAAAATTTAGTCCTAGGCGGAAGAAACTGCGGCAACATTGCGGCAACGCAGAAAAAAGCCGAAAAGGAAGAAATAAAAAAATGAACATCCGAAAAAGGAAAAAAATGAGGTGGTCTGTTGTCCAGGAGGAGTCCACGGGGATGGACTAGGTTTCTCCAAGGTAGGCAATTCGGTTAGTTTTAGGAATTTTGGAGTTTTCTTTTTTGCGCATATTTCATCTCGTGAAAAGAATAATTTTGATACCAAAACCAAAATTTTCCGATGATCAGAAGTGGGTCTTCTGAATTCTCAACGTCATCTGAAGCCTATCAAGAGGATCCAATGGATCCTCTCCTCATCTACATTGTTAACCCCCATAATATATATATTTTCTTGATCAGAATTTGATTCTCTATTGATTGGTGATATTTTCGAGTTGATTCTGGAATTTTTGTGATTCAGAATTCAGATGCTTGATCCATGGATCCATGGATCCAAAATCAACTTTTTCCGAATTCAGTCGTTATTAGTATCAAAAAACTGCAAATCTTGTGAAAAGAACAGATATATGACTCAAACTGTGAGATATGTCTTCAATTTCCAATGATCAGAAGATTGTCTTCTAAATTCTCAACGTCATCTTAAGCCTATCATAAGGATCCAATGGATTCTCTCCTCATCTCCATTGATAATCCCCCTAATATATATATTTTCTTGATCAGAATTTGATTCTCTATTGATTGGTGATATTTTCAAATTGATTCTAGATTTTTTGTGATTCAGAATTCAGATGCTTGATCCACGGATCCATGGATCCAAACACAACTTTTTCAGAATAGAGTCGAGATTCATATCAAAAAACAGCAAATTTTGTGAAATGAACAGATATATGACTTAAATCGTGAGATCTTTTTTTAATTTCCAATGATCAGAAGATTGTCTTCTGAATTCTCAACGTCATCTTAAGCCTATCATAAGGATCCAATGAATTCTCTCCTCATCTCCATTGTTATTCCCCATAATATATATTTTTTCTTGATCAGATTTTGATTCTCTATTGATTGGTGATATTTTCAAGTTGATTCTAGAATTTTTGTGATTCGGAATTCAGATGCTTGATCCATGGATCCATGAATCCGAATATCAGATTTTTTTTTGGAAGGGTTGGTTCAGGGGCCTTATTTCTCTTTTCTGCGACTCGGATAATTTTTTTTTTGGTTTTGTTAGTACTCACAACCATGCCAAAAAGTTTTTGGAACACTAGCTTTCGTTAAAATCAAGCTTGATTTTTTCAAAAAATTCTTGGTTCAGTTCATGAGATGTATAATTACTGGGTAGATACTCAACGACTATAAGTCTCCGGTACTATTACTCAGGGGCTATTAGGTGATCTTGTACTATGTAGTACAAGAGCCAATATTTGGCTCTTGGTTCTTCTGCCATTTTTTTTTTCAGTTCTTCTGCCATTTTCAAAGTAGTACGAGATTTGGGCCCACACTTGGCAACTACAGCCGTTTTTTTTGTCGTGCTGCGTTCTGGATCTAAATAAAGAAACTAGTAGCCTAGATTGCAAAATCGCTAATGAAATTCCAACCTGCTTTCGAGTCAACGCATGTCCTTTTTCTCTGCAAATTTAAAGAGCGGCCTCAACAGAACGGAAAGGGAGAATTTCAGCTTTCAATTCAGCGAGTACTTTCTCTGTAAGACATCAGTTCAATTTAGGAGGTAAATGCTGAATACGAACTGTCAGCTCTTTTGATTTCAGCATAGCCGGGAGCGTCCTCGGGTTTGTGGATGATGCACTCCGCATGGGTAGTGAAGTAGTAACAATATTTGAACCCTTGGAAGGTGATCACCTACAAAAATTGTTTCTGCATTCGGACAGTGATAACAAACACACCTGTTTCCGAATGGCTGGATTCGTGAAGTCTGTGCATCTCATTGATTGACAAACTTCTCCAAAAACTGTCATTTTCGTATAGGTAACCTGATGTCTGCCTTCCTTTAATCTTCTGCGAGTCCATTGATATCCATCGTATGGATTCCCTACAGCTTCTTTCCGGAACAAGTTGTCAATCAATCCATGCTTGTACGTCCCATACTCTACCAGAGTCAGAACTGGAAGGACTCGTCTCGTCAGTCAGCCAATCCTTGGGACTACCATGTTCTCAAGTGTCGCCTCTTCATCCACATTCTTCAGAATGTTGGACGGTTCAATCACGCCAGAGGGTAAGCCATTTTAAGACGTGACACATTAAAAAAAAACTTGAAAAAAGTCAGCAGGGCCATGCAAAAAGTATTGAGTGTAATGCTTGTTGGCTCATGTGCTATGACTCTGGTACTATTGACTCGTGTGCTATGGCTCTGGGACTTTTGGCTCATGTACTATATCCCTACGAGATAAAATTAAACAGTTGTCTGCAGTGCAACAAAATTGTCCTGAATGCTAATTCGAAAGTGCTATTGCCTTTTTCTATTCGCTATATGCGATACGTTAGGCTGGTATACTGATAGAAACTTATTAGCAAAAGTCAAGTAGAAATACGCATTTAAACCGATAGCACATGAGACAATACCATATGAGCTAATAGTATTTGAGATTTTTTTTTTCGACTAATGATTCAATTTTTTCAGCGCATCCTTCTTCCAACACTTTTTTGACATGCCGGCAGAGTGGGAAGTTAACGGACAACCGATTCCACCAGTAGTTCCACCACTTCAACTCGAAGGAGTTGGAGCAGATCCTGCCATTGGGTAAGTGAATCCACAAATATTAATGCTAACTCTACGATTATCTTCTTTCAGCCCATCCATCTCCCAACAAGCTACCATGTTCAATGAGCTTAGCGGATACGATCAAAAACAACTGATCAGGCTCTCGGACTACTTCACCCCAACGCAGATCACTGAGTTCCGCAAAATGCAAGACCAAGGAGAAAGTAAAGATGAAGCTCGTATCATGTTTTACAACATGTACAGACCTAACTTGTCATTTGCCACGATGGACATGGTGACCGGGCTACCGTTCACTGTTCCACAGTCCTACCTGCCCACTATCTGCATTCTTGATGAGAGTACCATGGTTCAACCCGCTGATTTGGCACTGTTTGGATCCCACATTGCTGCATTCTCTTACGACGTGGACAAGCATATCCGTTTCATCACTTTCGGAGACCATCTCCAACTGGAGCCATTCAACTCATTGGACACTCTGTCTTTTTTCACCGTTTCGCCAAACATTTATTTACTTAATTCTGAGCTGAGACCTTTGAAATTGACCACTGTCTACCGCTGCTCTCCATTCGCAACGAAGGTTCTCTCCGACGTCTTTTACGGAGGGTATTTAACATCTGGAAGGTTTGTCTCTTTTCTTTAAACCTGTTAGTCTAAAGTCATGAATTTCTAGATTGCCGAATGCAAGATACATCCAAGACCGAGTTCCCCAACATCTGTTCCCCCGTCGCAACAGATCAAGTAGCTTTCACTTCATCCTCCACAACCACATTAGCACACATGTACTGGACTCTCGTGCCAACGAAGACGAGTGCGATCTTATTGGTCGCTATGCCAGAGAACTTCTCCGCACCACCAACATCAATCCCCGTCAAATCGTCGTGATCACACCATACTGTGCACAGAAAGAACTGCTCAGCACTTACCTGCCAAACGGGATTCGCTGCACCACCACAAGAAGCTATCAAGGAGGAGAGACCGATGTGAGTTTCCTTTCCTTTTAATTATCATTGCTTTTTTTTTCAGGTCGTTATTTTCTCGACATGCCATGATGGCTCATCATCCACAACCCCTCGTCTCCAACAAGCTCCTACAGTTGAATTTGCTCGTTACCGAATCGGCAAAAAAGGACGTCCGGCTTCTTTCAAGCTGATCTACGATCCACAGATGATCCTCGTTTCTTTATCAAGAGCCAAAGAGTTCACCGTGATCTTTGGATCAAAGGAATTCCTCGAGGAGAACGAAAAATGGAGCGCGATTATGGCTGCAGTTCTTCCCCAACCACATGCCCCATAGATAGATCTCCCCCCCGCATTCTACTACTCGTTCTGATCCCAATGATTTTTCCTTGTCACTCTCTGACAAAAAATAATTACTTCTCTAAGAAGTACATGAATAAAAATAGTGTTTTATGAAGACATGGTTTGAGAAACGTCACTTTAAACAAGTTTATAGCACATGAGTTACAGCACAAAGAAGGAATAGTCCAAGATCCATAGTCCATGAGACACTGGTATAGTACATGAGACAGTAGTCATAGTTCCTGAGACAATAGTCATAGCACATGAGGCATCAAAGTGGCGGAAATAGTACAAGATCCTTAGTACAAGAGCCAATTATTGGCTCTTGTACTACATATATTATTGGCTCTTGTACTACATAGTAGTCCATAAAAAAGTTCATGAGATGTATATTTACTGAAAGTCCTCCCACAACTACTCTCACATCTTCTGAAGTCGTCAAATAACTTCCAGAACTGAACAGTTGCTCTAATTTGTTTGGTCTTTATCTGATTCTGTCAACAAAACCGTATCATAACAGCATAGTGTGGTTTTCCATAAAAAAGTTCATGAGATGTATATTTACTGAAAGTCCTCCCACAACTACTCTCACATCTCCTGAAGTCGTCAAATAATTTCCAGAACTGAACAGTTGCTCTAATTTGTTTGGTCTTTATCTGATTCTGTCAACAAAACCGTATCATAAGGGCATAGTGTGGTTTTCCATAAAAAAGTTCATGAGATGTATATTTACTGAAAGTCCTCCCACAAATACTCTCACATCTTCTGAAGTCGTCAAATAACTTCCAGAACTGAAGAGTTGCTCTAAATTGTTTGGTCATCACCTGATTCTGTCAACAAAACCGTATCATAAGGGCATCGTGTGGTTTTCCATAAAAAAGTTCATGAGATGTATTTTTACTGAATATCCTCCCTCAAATACTCTCACTTCTTCTGAAGTCGTCAAATAATTTCCAGAACTGAACAGTTGCTCTAATTTGTTTGGTCTTTATCTGACTCTGTCAACAAAACCGTATCAGAACGGCATCGTGTGGTTTTCCAAGAAAAAGTTCTTGAGGTGTATTTTTACTGAATATCCTCCCTCAAATACTCTCACTTCTTCTGAAGTCGTCAAATAACTTCCAGAACTGAACAGTTGCTCTAATTTGTTTGGTCATCACCTGATTCTGTCAACAAAACCGTATCAGAACGGCATCGTGTGGTTTTCCAAGAAAAAGTTCTTGAGGTGTATTTTTACTGAATATCCTCCCTCAAATACTCTCACATCTTCTGAAGTCGTCAAATAACTTCCAGAACTGAACAGTTGCTCTAAATTGTTTGATCATCACCTGATTCTGTCAACAAAACCGTATCAGAACGGCATCGTGTGGTTTTCCAAGAAAAAGTTCTTGAGGTGTATTTTTACTGAATATCCTCCCTCAAATACTCTCACATCTTCTGAAGTCGTCAAATAACTTCCAGAACTGAACAGTTGCTCTAAATTGTTTGGTCATCACCTGATTCTGTCAACAAAACCGTATCAGAACGGCATCGTGTGGTTTTCCAAGAAAAAGTTCTTGAGATGTATATTTACTGAATATCCTCCCTCAAATACTCTCACATCTTCTGAAGTCGTCAAATAACTTCCAGAACTGAACAGTTGCTCTAAATTGTTTGGTCATCACCTGATTCTGTCAACAAAACCGTATCATAAGGGCATCGTGTGGTTTTCCAAGAAAAAGTTCTTGAGATGTATATTTACTGAATATCCTCCCTCAAATACTCTCACATCTTCTGAAGTCGTCAAATAACTTCCAGAACTGAACAGTTGCTCTAAATTGTTTGGTCATCACCTGATTCTGTCAACAAAACCGTATCATAAGGGCATCGTGTGGTTTTCCAAGAAAACCACCATGAGATGTATATTTACTGAAAGTCCTCCCACAACTACTCTCACATCTTCTGAAGTCGTCAAATGCTTCCAGAACTGAACG
>GL380013.1:71376-88360 GCA_000143925.2 Caenorhabditis brenneri
TTTTCCAAAATGTTTGTGACCTTTGTGAACCCAGGACAGGAAAGAGCCTCTTTTTTACCTACGTGGCGGCTGAAAAGAGAGAGAAACCGAAGGTCACGCCTTTATCACTGGCTCGCCTGACTCGCAAATTTATTTGCGAGTATTATGCGAGTAATGAAGTTTGCGAGTAATTGCGAGTACGAGACATTGCGAGCCAAGACAATGCGAGTATTTGCGAGTACGAGTAATGCGAGCCTTGTTGCGAGCCGAGACTCAATAAAGCGAGCCAAGACGAATGCGAGACAAAGCGAGAAATGCGAGAATTGACTCGCGGGTCGACACACTAGTAGTTTACATTTACTTTTGTGTTTTTTCTCAATTCTAATATCTGAAAATGTATTCTGCAAAAGTATGGAACTGTTGGAAATTTTTTTTTAGGGATCATTGAGAAAAAAAAATGAAAAAGCAAAAGATTTTTTCTAAATTTTTCCTCAGCAAAAAAAACCCTGTAGTTCATCGACTAATGAATTTTTTGACATCATTTTTCTGTTTGTTTCTGGTCCCTATGATAATGAGCTAAAAACTTTTTAATCCAGTTTCACCGCCAAAAAAAACCCTCAATGTATCATTATTAGCTTCCTTCTATGATAATGAACTGATAACTGCAAGAAATTCTTTTCTTGAATTATGTTTCGAGCGGCAAACTTCGTAACTTACAAACATGCTCAAAAGTTTTTAAAACGACACTTTTATTATAATCGACCTCGAATTTTTCAAAAATTGCTTTATTTGCTCTATTAACATGAAGCTGCTCCGGGTAGAGTTCTAGGTGAGCCTATTGGGAAAACCAAAGAAGAGATGAGACGTCCAAATATTAAAGAACTTCAGAATCATTATCAAAACCCAATTGCTTCCATTGGAGCCAAACAACTTTCGAGGATAGTTGTTATTTTTTTTATCAGTTTAAATTTGATTACCACAATAAAAAATTTTTACCTATAGAGAAAATGAATTGAATAGTTATGATACAGAAATAACACAAGTAAATATCGATTCAATAGAAAAAAGATGAAATGTGGATATTGAAAGACATCTTATACAAATAGAGTTCACTTAAATCAATTTGAATTCCTTGCCAACCGTCCGGAGATTCAAATCAGCACGGGCATCGTTCTCCGGAATCATTGCATCAACACTTCCACAAATCGATTGGTAGTCAATTGAAGAAAGCGGTTTCTGGGATCCGATCGGTTCGAAAAAAGGTACCATCCAGGAGAGAGTCACTGAGAGGACAGTCCTTGGGCGGTGGAGCTGAAAAAACCATTAGGTGTTTTTATAAATCTAAGGAGAATTTCTGAAACTCACCAAGTCACTTTTATGTTTCATTCTGGAGGACTGGGATTGCTTTTTGTTCTTTCATTGGATCGTTCGTAACTCTGATCATTGAATAAGTCATCTGGATCAAGTCATCAATAAAATCCGGAGCATCTCCAAGAGCTGTGTATGGAGTGGATTGATCCAGTTTCGAAAAGTTAAAGCACGTGTCTCGGGACATCCTGTTGCCATTCTTGTCCACAACTCGGGAAGAAATTCCAAAATCAATGAGGAATGCAACAACTTTCTGACTGCACCCACCTGATTGAGAAACCATCATATTATTCAGCTTGGTATCTCGATGAGTGTATCCTTTTTCATGGATGTGACTCAATCCATCCAATATTTGACGGGAAATCTTCAGAATCGTGCCATTTGTGAATGATTTACACTCAATTTTGAATCTCAAATGGGCCAATTCGGCAAAGTCACACTGCATAACTGCAGGAATTTAATTATCTGATTGTTTTATAAATTTAACAAACCAAGAATGCTAACAGGGGAATGGTTTTCCATCGCCACTTATTCACGAACTCCATCTGATCCGGATAATTCATGGGGGATATCGGATTCATTTTTGATGTACTCATGGTTATCGAATATCTTACAAGCAACTTTTTCCAAATCGAAGAGTCCCTCATAGATCACACCAATGGTTCCTTTTCTGATTTGCTTCTCCAAACTGATCTTCCCGAATTTCTTCCCAGCTAGGTTGGAGAGATGTGGAAAAGACATCTTGGTGAGTGGTTGAGTTGATGATTGATGCTGAAATGAAAGAAATTGCATTGATTGGGAAGGGGAAATGTTTTTTTACTTCTTCCCAAAAAGTGTACATGAAAAGGAATTCAAAATCGAGAAACACAATCAGTTAATTCAATATTCCACCACCCAGTTAGGAGTTGTTGATATTAGAAAGTGGTAGGTAGCAGATAGATGAAATGCATGTCGAGATGAGATTGTGGTACTCTGAAATTTTTGAGTACTGTTCTGAAAACTATTCAAACTTGCCTGTGTCAAGGAATCACTCCATTTTCATCTCAACTGTAGACATGGAGTTTCTTTCTGATATGGAAGTCCTATCGAAACATTGTCAATTTCATTTCTCAACTTTTTTTTTGGAATCTGAATCGAGAAACACAAAAATTCAAAAATTTTTTTTATCTGTAATGATTCTTGAAATGGTACAATGATTTAATGTTACATGATTTTGATTGAGAAGCGAGTAAAAACCGGATGGCTTTGGGAAGCATGAATTATAAAGAGAATCATGAAATAAAAGCACTATAAATCATTGGAAATAGTAATCTGTGAAATACCCGGATAAAAGAGAATAGAAAGACATTTAAATGAATCAGACAGAATAAATAGAGAGTAAAAGGCAGGAATAACGTCTGCTCTAGAAAGAAAACCAGTTATAATGGAAACGGCAAGACGATTTGATGATACAAGACGACGGCGAATTTATGAAGCAAATGGAGATCGGAAGAAGTTTCGCGAGACGGTCTGAAACATAAAATTGTTATACTATTCATGATTGAATAACTTACCAGATTCAAAACAAGCACTCTTTTCCCTCGTTGTCGCTGACATGCAGCCGTTTCTGTTTCGGGTCGAAATTGGTTTCCGCATTTTTCAGGATCTCTTGGATGCGTTTGTAGTTGGGGGTTCCGGATTGATCAATGGAGAATATGCACTTTGCGAGCTCCAGGATCCAGGTTTCTCCGTCCGGCACGTATTTTTCAGGATTGGATTCGAAGTCCACACGCTTCTGGAGGCATGTCATTTCCTTTGTTTCGTTGAATCTCCATGAACCACGTTCACGCCACGTGATCAAGAAGTAAACAACCATGGTGAGGTCGCAACGAGGCGTTGCGACCTTACCAGACGTCATCCATGGGCTGGAGAACCATTCCTTGAAGAAGGAGTCCCGCTGGTCGGGGTTTCGCGGAACTTTGTTGGAAATCGCCAGGCCTAAGTCCACAATCATGATCGGGTGTTTTTGATTTCTGCAATCTTTCTTCAAGACAATATTCGCCTCTTTCATATCTCTGTGAAGGATAGACTTCTTGTGGAGGTACTCAAGACCAGCGAAAATGTGATGTGAGAGGCACAATGCCGTTTGTTTCTCGTAGACGCCGGTTTCGTTGTTTATGCGTAAGTTGTAGAGATCTCCGACTCCCAAATCCAGAACTGAAAATAAAAATATTAATAAGACAAACATATTGTTTTATCATCTTACTCATAGCAGTGTGCTGGAAGGCACATCCTATGGGGAACATTTCATAGAGATTTGGAAAGTAGCAGCATCCTCTGAGAAGTAACAAGGCCCAAGTTTCTGTGGCTGCTTCAGTGTCCCTTGCGACTTTCATCGCGTATTCTTCCTCAGTTTTCTCGTTCTCCACGTGATAGACCACTCCATAAGTCCCACTTCCAAGTTTGTCAAGCACCTTCCATTTACCGTTGTACAAATCCCCTTCCTTCACAAGTACTTCTCCACCACCACCCATAATCAAAGAAATCGTTCGACTTGGTCTGAAATAAAAGACATTTTTACTTTTGAAAATGAGAAAGAGATACGATAATAGAACAATAGTGCAGAAACATAGTAGATGAAATGGCTCTCTCCGGTTTTACTAACTCGCTGAGCAACTCTCTGGCAAAAGACTCAACCAGAGAATTACTCAAATGGAGCTGAAAACTGGCAAGAGCCTATGAATCATGCCGAGGGAAAACCTGCATGAAAAAAAGGGGACAGAAGAAACAAGAAAGCTCTAAAGCGCACGATTCAAGAATGAAATATAAAAATCTTAGGCGGTCGGACAAAAACCTGAGACTTCAGTAAGCCTAATGGTAGCAGCTAGAGATTTCAACGCATAGAGAACCTAAACTAGTTTTGTAAGAAAAGAGTTCTTGTAAGATACTACAGTATTTACAGATTGTGCATTTTTCAGAGCGCCAAGAGGAAAAGTCAGGCAGATCTAAGTGTAGAAATAGGAGACGTTGATGCTACTGCTTCGGAGACTCAAAATGTGCTGTAGTCAAAACTGAGATATAATAGTTTCTAGGCGGAAAGACGAAATTTAGAAACAATGTCTCTAGCGTGGTAAAACTAATGAATCGAGCAAAAGATCTATTGTGAGAGAAACGGAGAAAAGCGACATGACTGCTGGAAAATCTAGATGTAGAAGCTGATGGCTCCAGCACTAGAAAAGTGAGAAGCGATAAAATTTCCGACATTCCAACTGCAGTGGACGTTTGACGACTTTGACCTGAAAGCTGAAAAGATATATGATTAAAATCGTGGAGTGATGTATGACGATGCAAATGACTTCAACATTGGGAGCCGAAAATGTAATTTGAGTGTCGATCCTTAGGTTAGCTATATTTCGGTAGAAGTCTTTGCCAAACCTGAAAGAAAATTTGCCGATTTTTAGGGTTTAAGCAGGGAGCCACAGTATCCCGATGAGTGCTGAGATCCTCATGCAAGTTCCTGAAATTCTTGGATGAAGATCTGCGGCAGCCATGCAGATTTCACTGAAAAAATATGTAGTAAAATGAAAAAATTTGGATCCCAAACAAGTCCAATTAATAACACAAAGTGTATCATCTTTGTGTGTTGTTGATAAAAAACACCGGGAGAGAAGAAAATCAACGCAGGGAGAGAAGATATGCAGTCCGGGAAGAAACTATCATGAAAAGCTACATCACCGACAACGTTAAAAACCAGAAAAGACTCCGAAAAGCCATTTCTGATTAGTCCTGGTCTCCCCACCCCTTGGTAAGGAGACCCAGGAATCCAAACATGCCCGAAGGCCCGGATTCCCTGTGAACAACAAGAAGGCTGATGTTTTCCCGAAACTCGGAATACAACACCAACATAGTCTGAAGAGTGGCTCAATCACAGTAACGACAAGTCGTCACTTGTGACTGATAGACGGGACAGGCAACAGTGTCGGCACTGTCTAGAGAGAGTCTGAATGAAGTCAGAGCTTGATGTTGTTTTTCAAATGAACTTACCATTTTTATTTACCCATCCCACCCACTCCCAAGTCCCCAACTCTTCTGTCCCATCTATCTCTCTCTCTCTCTCTCTCTTACCTCCTCCCCCTCTTTTAATTTCACTACCCAATCAACACCAAGCTCTGACAACACCCAGACTATTCTTCAGAACAGAATCACTCTGCTAGTCCCATCTCTCTTGAAAACCACTCTATCAATCGTCGCATTCTCTGCTCCTCCACAATCCTGCTATCCATCTTCCCGCTCCAATAGATTTCAAGCACTGAAATCAAAAAAAGGTTTACTAAAAACTCACTGAGTTCGCTTTCCAAATAGACGTTTCGTTGTAGAAGGAGCTGGGCTGAAGAATATGAAGAGAACGTACCTCGAAGTTAGTGAAGATAGCCGGAGATTCCATTGACGTCGGCCCAGAAGTGAAGACTCCACAATTGGAACTAACAAGCAAAAACGGAATTGAAAAACGATATAATAAATAAAAATTTGATTAACTGAGAAGAAGAACTAATCCGCAGCAAGAATCCCCTGGCTCCTTTGTCTCCACACTTACTATGAATCATGCGCGCTGCTTCTCAATCACTGACACTCACAACCCATCCGTAAAGCAAACCATTACACTGTGCTCCCTCCTCAGCTTTTCTTTTGACCCCGATCCCTATGCCCATCGCCCCCAAGACATTCTTCCTCCCGGGTCCTCGCTCTTCACCACCCTGACCATCCCACTACCTTAGTCACCCCAGTGAATGTAAACCCAGTCCCTCCTACCAGTCCCAATACCTAGTCGATCCTATTGTCCCATACCCCCACACACTTCATAACAGTCTCACATTCTCTGAAACCTTACCTGACCCATATCTTCACCCCTCGCCCCCATCCCCACTTTGTTAACTATCTACATCCCATCACCCTCCCTGCCCCGCCCGCGCTTGCGTATTCCCTCGAATTATATTCCCAGTCTTAACTACCCCAGTAAAAGAGAATAAACTAACTCTGATTACCATCCCTGAGGTCGAATCCAATCCACCACTGCTCTTTTTCCGTCCACCAATCCACCAGAAATCCCATGTGTCCCACCCAAAGAAGTACTGCCATCCTAAAATTTCTCAGCTTAAACTGGGAATTTCGCTCATTTTTTTACCTTAATCTTATCCGGATTCTCAATTATTGTCTACTGGGGCTTTGAAAATGTTACTGTACACCATTTCCCACTAGTCACTCTGAAACAAAGCACTTATTTTCCAAATTTTCGAGTTTTTTTTCCAAAAAGTCGAATTTTCAATAACTTCCCGATAAGATAGAGAGTTCTAACCTAGCGCAATCGTTCGGATTTTAAAAGTTGGTCTAGAACGCGAAACTTCGTGAAAAATACCTGCAAAACTGCCGTCGCTGCCGCGGGGAAACCAGGAGCTCGAGCCAGAGACGACCGCTCACCAGGGTGAAAATGAGGAAGAATGACTGCTCTTGGCTGGAATGAGGCAAGCTCCGCCCACAATATTCCTCCGCAAGAGGGGGAGGAGAGAGCGCGCACCAGTGGAAAAGCGCGCAGCCAAGCCAGGGATGGAAGCCTGGACACCGGACCAAGTTCGCCCCATGGGTAGTCGACCACGGCGAGTCGATTGGTGACACTCCCAAAGCCCGATCTCTTCCCGTTTCCAAAATCGCTTTTCCCCATTTTCGTGTTTTGGGGTTTTTATGATTTTTAGAGTTCAAATCTTCAATGAGGAGTGTTGGGGGTCATATTTGATGAATTTTTGATGCTCATGAAGTGTTCCGAATCGACATATATAGCCGTTTTCGTTCAAGTTTATACCATTTTATGTCGATTTCTGGGGGCTTTGAGAAAGTTTGATGATCAAATGATCTGCAGTTGTGTTTTTCTGTTTTATTCTAGCCAAGGTCAATAGATTTTGCAAGATTCTTGAGGAAAAAACCACAGATTTTTTTCTAATTTCGACATATATGGTCATTTTTATCCAAATTTGTAACGTTGTCTGTTGATTTCTGATAGCCTTGAGAAAGTTCGATGGTCAAATGGTCTGCTATTGTGTTTTTCTGTTTCATTACGGTCAAAGCTAACAAATTTTGCAAGATTCCTGATGGAAAAACAACAGATTTTCTTCCAATTTCGACATATATAGTCACATTTTCATCCAAATTTGTACTGTTGGATGTTGATTTCTGGCCGCCTTGAAAAAGTTCGACGGTCAAATTGTCTGCAATTGTGTTTTTCTGTTTTGTTATGGTCAAAACTAATAAATTTTGCTAGATTCCTGATGAAAAAACCACAGATTTTCGTCAAATATCGACATATATAGTCACTTTCGTTCATATCTGTACCCCTCTGAGAAAACTTTGATGGTAAAATGCTCGGCAATTGTGTTTTATCATTTTTTGGCTCTGTTGATTTTGAAAATCATGGAAAAAAATTTTAGAACGCCAGATTTCTTTTCAAATCGAGCTCGAATTTTTCAAAAACTTCCTTATGTACTATTACAGCATGGATTTTCATTTTTTCGAATGTCTTGTTTTTCTACCGCCTTTAATTATATTTTTGGCTTCGTTAACACTGACAGACATGCCCACAAATTTTGAAATGGCAGCTTTCTTTGAAATCGAGCTTGAATTAAAAAAAAATGCTTTATGCACTAGTACAAGGGGATATTTCTTTTTTCGGATAATCTCTTGTTTCAGGAGCCATTTAGACTTTTTTACGGCCTCGACTTTTTTTTTGCTTCGTGAATACTCACAAACATGCCCAAAAAATTTAGGAACTTTTGCTTTCTTCCAAAAGGGAGAGGAAAGCTTTCCCTTGTGTCATTGAGTCTTAGTTACTATCTGTGGTAATGTAATTCAGTCACCCAAACTTGTTGAAATCGCGAGCTCCCACTTGTTACCTGTTTTTTTTATTGCATTGCAATAAGTGTACATAAAAAGGCATGAAAAATCAAGAAACACAATCAGTTAATTCGATATTCTTCCATCAAGTTGAAAGTAGTTGATATTAGAGGGTGGTGGGAAGCAGATCGATGAAATGCATGTCAAGATGAGATTGTAGTACTCTGAAATTCTTAATTACTGTTCTGAAAGTCATTCAAACTTGCCCGTATTGTGAAATCACTCCATACTCCTCTCAACTGTAGACATGGAGTTTCTTTCTGAGCTGGACATCCTATCGAAATGTCGTCAATTACATTTCTTTGTTTTTTTTCCGAACCTGAGTTGAGAACACAAAAATTCAAAATTTTTTCATCTAAAATGGATCGGGAAATGTTACAATGATTTGATGGTACAAGATTATGGGAGAGAAGCAAGTAGAAACCGGATGTTTTTGGAAAGAAGGAATTGTAAAGCGAATCATGTAATAAGAGTAGAATAAAATCATTGGGTAGCAGAAAAAGGAAATACCAGTATAAATGTAGATCGGGGAAAAGTGATAAAAAGTAAAAGGCAGGGATAAGGTCTGGCTAGGAAAAGGATACAGACTGAAAATCGAAAGAATGAAAATAGAAAGACAATTAATCAGAAGGAATAAATAGAAAGGGAAATGCAGGAATCACGTCTGCATAGAAATAAGAAACTGTTACGCTGGAACCGGCACGACGAAGAAATGACACAAGACGACTGGAAACACAAAAAACGAATGAAGAACGAATGAAGTGTCGCGAGACGGGCTGAAACTCAAAACTATTATACTATTCATGATTAAATCACTTACTCAATTAGAAGAGGCAATCCTTGCCTTTATTGTCACTAATGTACAACATTTTCGTTTTCGGATCAAATTCATTCTCAGCGTTTTGCAGGATTTGGTAGATACGCTTGTAGTTGGGAGTTGCTGGTTGTTCCACTTCGAAAATGCACTTTGTTAACTCCAGAATCCACGTTTCTTCCACCGGAACGTACTTCTCAGGATGGGTTTCAAATTCGATGCGCTTCTGGAGACTTGACTTCTCCTTTGAATGATTGAACGGATTCGGACCACGTTTGCGCCAGGTGACAAGAAAGTAGAGAACCATGGTAAGGTCGCAACGAGGTGTTGCGACCTTACCAGAGATCATCCACGGTGATGCATACCCATTTTTTGGGAAAAATGAGTCTCTGTGATCCGGTTTCCGCGGAATCTCGTTGGAAATTGCGAGTCCGAGATCCACGAGCATCACCGGATGTTTCTGATTTTGAGAGTCACGTTTAAGAACCACATTCGCTTCTTTACAATCGCGATGGACAATGGACTTCTTGTGGAGATATTCAAGACCTGCGAAGATATGGTGCGAGAGACACAATGCCGTCTGTTTCTCGAATACGCCAGTGTCATTAGCCATACGCAGGTGCCAGAGGTCACGAATTCCAAGCTCGAGAACTGAAAATTGTAATGTTTAATTGGACAAATATACTGTTTTATCAACTTACTCATAGCTGTATGATGGAAAGCAGCTCCGATCGGAAAGTCTTCGATCAATTCGGGAAAATAGCAGCTTCCTCTGAGCTTAATCAATGCCCAAGATTCCGTGGCTGCGTCGGAATTACTCGCTACTTTCATTGCATACTTCTTTCCTGTCTTCTGTTCCTCCACATAATACACTGCTCCATAAGATCCTTCACCAATTGAAGCTGACACCTTCCATTTTCCTTGATATACATCTCCTGCTTTCACTTCAACTTCACGACCGCCGCTCATAATCAATGGCCTCTTTAGATTTGGTCTGAAATGAAAGAAGTTTAATTTTTTGAAAGTGAGAAAAAGATACGATAATAGGAAGATGGTACAAAAACATAGTAGATGAAATGGCTCTCTCCGGTTTCACTAACTCGCTGAGCAACTCTCTGGCAGAAGATTCAACCAGAGAATTACTCAATTGGAGCTGAAAACTGGCAAGAGCCTATGAATTGTGCCGAGGGGAACCGGCATGAAAAAAAGGGGACAGAAGAAAAAGGAAAGTTCTAAAGCGCACAATCTAAAACTGATCTAAAACGATCCTAAACTGGTCTTGTAAGAGACTACAGTATTGACAAATTGTGCATTTTTCAGAGCGCCAAGAGGAAAAGTCAAACAGATCTAAGTGTAGAAATAGGAGACGTTGATGCTACTGCTTCGGAGACTCAAAATGTGCTGAAGTCAAAACTGAGATATAATAACTCCTAGGCGGAAAAACGAAAATCAAAAACAATGTCTCTAGCGTGGTAAAACTAATGAATCGAGGGAAAAATCTATTGTGAGAGAAACGGAGAAAAGCGACATGACTGCTGGAGAATCTAGATGTGTAAGCTGATGGCTACAGCATTAGAAAAGTGAAAAGCGATGAAGTTTCCGTCATTCCAACCGAATCAACTTAGACCTGAAAGCTGAAAAGATATATGATTAGGGTCGTGGAGTGATGTATGACGATGCGAATGACTCCAATATTGGGAGCCGAAGATAAAATTTGGGAGTCCATCCTTAGCTATATTTTGGTAGAAGTCTTAGCCAAACCTGGAAAAAAAATTACCAATTTTTAGAATTAAACCACGAAGCCACAATATCTCGATGAGTGCTGAGATTCTCATGCAAGATCATGAAATCCTGGCCCAATGCAAATGGGTGAAGAGCTGCAGCGGCCAGACAGGATTCACAAAAAAATATGTAGTAAAGCAAAATAATTAAAATTCCAAACAAGTCCATAAGATGAAAAGAAGTGTTTCTTGTCCGTGTGCTGTTGAAAACCGCCGGGAGAGAAGATAACCAACGCAGGGAGAGGAGAAATGCAGTCCGGGAGGAAACTATCATGAAAAGTTACATCACCGACAACGCTTAAAACCAGAAAAGACTTCGAAAAGCCATTTCTGATTAGTCCTGGTCTCCTCACCCCTTGGTAAGGAGACCCAGGAATCCAAACATGCCCGAAGGCCCGGATTCGCTGTGAACAACAAGAAGGCTGATGTTGTCCGAAACACGGATTACAACACCAACATAGTCTGAAGAGTGGCTCAATCACAGAAACGACAAGTCGTCACTTGTGACTGATAGACGGGACAGGCAACAGTGTCGGCACTGTCTAGAGAGAGTCTGAATGAAGTCAAAGCTTGATGTTGTTTTTCAAATGAACTTACCATTTTTATCTACCCATCCCACCCACTCCCAAGTCCCCAACTCTTCTGTCCCATCTCACTCTCTCTCTTACCTCCTCCCCCCCCCCTACCTAATCAACATCAAGCTCAAACAACATCCAGACTATTCTCCAGAACAGAATCACCGTGCAAGTCCAATCTCTCTTGAAAACCACTCTATCAATCGTCGCATTCTCTGCTCCTCCATAATCCTCCTATCCATCTCCTCACTCCAATTGATCTCAAGCACTGGAATCAATATAAAGTTCACTAGAAACTCACAAAGTTCCCATTCCAATTAGAAGTTTTGTCAAAGAGGGAGCTGAGCTGAAGAACCTCGAAGTTCCGGAGTGAAGATGCCCGGAGATTCCATTGACGTCGACCTTGGAGTGAAGACCCCACAATTAAAAATAACAAACGAAAACGGAATTGAAAAACAATATAATAAATGAAAATTTGAAGAACTGAAAAGAAAAACTAATCCGCAGCAAGAATCCCCTGGCTCCTTCCTCTCCACACTCACTATGAATCATGCGCGCTTCTCAATCACTGACACTCACTTCCCAACCGTAAAGCGAACCACTTCACTCTGCCCTCATTCCTTGGGTCCGGTCCTCAACCCCCTTGGTCCCAAGACCACCTTCTTCCTCCCGGGTACCCGCTATTCACCACCCTGACCATCCCACCATCTTAGTCACCGCAGTGAATGTAAACCCAGTCCCTCCTACCAGTCCCAATACCTAGCCGATCCTATTGCCCCATACCCCCACACACTTCATAACAGTCTCACATTCTCTGAAACCTTACCTGACCCATACCTTCACCCATCGCCCCCATCCCCACTTTGTTAACTATCTACATCTTATCACCCCCCCCCCCGCGCTTGCGTATTCCCTCGAATTATATTCTCAATCTCAACTACCCGAGTAAAATAAAATAAACTAACTCTGATTACCATCTCTGAAGTTAGAGACGACCGCTCACCAGGGTGAAAATGAGGAAGAATGACTGCTCTTGGCTGGAATGAGGCAAGCTCCGCCCACAATATTCCTCCGCAAAGGGGGGAGGAGAGAGCGCGCACCAGTGGAAAAGCGCGCAGCCAAGCCTGGGATGGAAGCCTGGGCCCCGGACCAAGTTTGCCCCATGGGTAGTCGGCCACGGCGAGTCGATTGGTGACACTCCCAAAGCCCGATCTCTTCCCGTTTCCAAAATCGCTTTTTCCTATTTTCGTCTTTTAGGGTTTTTATGATTTTTAGCGTTCAGATCTTCATTGAGGAATGTTTGGGGTCATATTTAATGAATTTTTGATGCTCACGAAGTGCTCCGAATCGACATATATAGCCGTTTTTGTTCAAGTTTATACCAATATTTGTCGATTTCGGATCGCCTTGAGAAAGTTTGATGGTCAAATGGTCTGCAATTGTGTTTTTCTGTTTTATTATGGTCAAAGCTAACGAATTTTGCAAAATTCTTGATGAAAAAACCACAGATTTTCTTCTAATATCGACAAATATAGTCACTTTTACCCAAATTTATACTGTTGTCTGTTGATTTCTGATCGCCTTGAGAAAGTTTGCTGGTCAAATGATTTGCGATTGTGTTTCTATGTTTTTTATGGTTGAAACTAACAGATTTCGAAAGGTTCTCGATGAAAGAGCCACAGATTTTCGTCTAATATCGACGTATGTAGTCATTTTTATTCAAATTTGTACCATTGACTGTTGATTTCTGATCGCCTTGAGAAAGTTTGATGGTCAAATGATTTGCAATTGTGTTTTTATGTTATATGATTGTCAAGACTAACAGATGTTGTAAGATTCTCCATGAAAAAACCACAGATTTTCGTCTAATATCTACAGATATAGTCATTTTCATCCAAACTTATGCCATTTTATGTAGATTTCTGGCCGCTTTGAGAAAGTTTGTGGGTCGATTGATCTGCAATCGAATTTTTTTGTTTTATTATGTTTGAGGCTAACAGATTATGCACGATTTTCGATGAAAAAAGATTTTCGTCTGATATCGACAAATATAGTCATTTTCATCCGTGTTGATTTCTCTCCTCCTCTGAAAAAGCTTGATGTTCAAATGGTCGGCGGTTGTGTTTCTTTTTTTCTGGCTTTTTGTATCATTCACAAATTTAACCTCAAAAATGTTAGAAAGGCAGCTTTCTTTGAAATCGAGCTCGAATTTTTCTAAATATGTTTCATGTACCAGTACAACAGGGATTTTTATTTTTTGAAGGTCTTGATTCAGGAGCCGACTGAGGCTTTCCTAGTGCCGTGAATAATTTTTTTTCTACTTTGTTGATACTCTAAAACATGCCCAGAAAGTTTTAGTATGCCTGCTCTTTTTGAAATCGAGTTTCAATTTTCCAAAAATTACCTAATGTATCAGTAAAACGGGTATTTACAGTTTTAACAATGTCTTGCCTCAGGAGCCTTATTAGCCTTTAATGGGGCCTCAGACAAATTTTATTTGACTTTGTTAAGATTCTAAAACATGTCAAAAAATTTTAGAATTTCTTTCATAACACAAATTGCTCCGCTGCAGTCAATACTTATGTCATTGAGTGGACGTTAATCTCTGTGGTTATGTAGTTCAGCCACCTAGTCTTGTGGAAATCGCGAGCTCACACTTGTTACCCGTTCTTTCACTCTGAAATTGCTTTGTTATTTTTCTGATAAAAACACACTTGCTCCCGGGAATCATATTTTATTGAACAGAGTTAAATGATACAGATGAAATGGAAATGATGAAATGTCATGAATGATGATGAAATACCGAGTATGAAAGAAGTGGGAATGATTCGACGAATTGAATGGGATGATAAGACCGGTAAAAGACATAAGAAGCGAGTTATAATTCAATGAAAATTAGAAAGCGATTGAGGGATCAATGATTTGATACAAACGGTTTTAAGACAGGGAATAATGACATGAGAAATTCAGAAATCTTTGATATAATGACATCCGTTGGGAGCACGTCCCAACAGGAAGTTTCTATTGGTGGACACGTTGCGATTCAGACTTCGAATCTTCTTGTACACTTTGTCGTAATCCGGACTCTGACCATATTCCTGATTGAGAAGCGATGTAATGACATTCGTGAGATATGAAGTCTCAGCAGTGAGCCACGGACGAGGATTAAAGCACTGAAATAAGAGGTTTTGTTTCTAAAACTATTAATTCCAAAAAAGTTAAGAATAAACTTACAAATTGTTCCTTCACATGAACAACGTCTGGCATAGTTCTTCCGAGGAATGGGCGAATGTTGACAGTCTCCAGGATAGTGTATGAGGCCATTTCCAAGTCGTCAACTTCTTGTGCTGGCTGTCCTCGATTCATTCGAAGAGAGTGATACGTGGACAGTGTGTAGGCGTAGTCTCTGGCGGGAACCCTCAATCGCATGCCTTTCCGTTTCAAATTCGACTCGAACTTGTATCCAAAGCCGAAATCACCCAAGACAAGTTTGACAGTTGGCTGAAAAACATATCATGATTGCTTGTATTGAAATAAATTATTTTCTCAAGTGTTTTTCAATATGCAGTTTCAACTCACAGATTGCTTGAAAGGCAGCATAACGTTGGCCAGTTTGACATCACGATGCAGGATTCCATATGAGTGAACGGCTTCGAGTGTGGTGACAAGGTGAAATGCGAAATGGAGAACCGTTTTCCTTGAGAGCTTCTGCTGTGGATGATGTTCCAGAAGCGACAAAAAATCTCCACGAAGCAGTTCCATGACTAAAAATAGAAGATTATTCTAAAATATTGAACTGAACTCACCAAGAACGTTATGCTTTCTCCAATTGAAATATTCGTACAAGTTCGGAGTGCCCGGACATCCACTCAACATGGACAAGATCCTTGCCTCTCCAACCGCCGTTTCATCGTCCTTGTCAAACTTCGAAGTTGCTCTCTTAACCATTTTGATCGCCACGTCATCATTCCACACTGTATCACGTCCTTTCCAGACTGAACCGTAGGTCCCCTCACCCAATTTTGAACCGATCACATATCTTTTCTTGATTTTCATGCCAGGTTGGAGTAGATGCGATGTCATGGCTACACTCGATATTTATTTCTGAAATGAAAGAAATTTTAATTTTTTAAAGTGGGAAAGAGATACGATAATAGGACGATAGTGCAAAAACATAGTAGATGAAATGGCTCTCTCCGGTTTTACAAACTCGCTGGGCAACTCTCTGGCAAAAGATTCAACCAGAGAATTACTCAAATGGAGCTGAAGACTGGCAAGAGCCTATGAATTGTGCCGAGGGAAAACCGGCAGCAAAAGAAAGGGAACCGAAGAAAAAAGAGAGCTCCAAAGCGCTAGATTCAAGAATGAAATATAAAAATCCTAGGCGGTCGAACAGAAACTAGAAACTTTAATGAGCTTAATGGTAGTAGCTAGAGATCTCAACGTATAGAGAACCTAAGCTAGTCTTGTAAGAGACTACAGTATTGACAAATGGTGCATTTTTCAGAGCGCCAAGAGGAAAAGTCAGGCAGATCTAAGTGTAGAATTATGAGACGTTGATGCTATTGCTTCGGAGACTCAAAATGCGCTGAAGTCAAAACTGAGATATAATAACTCCTAGGCGGAAAAACGAAAATCAAAAACAATGTCTCTAGCGTGGTAAAACTAATGAATCGAGGAAAATATCTATTGTGAGAGAAACGGAGAAAAGCGACATGACTGCTGGAGAATCTAGATTTGTAAGCTGACTGCTCCAGCTTTAAAAAAGTGAAAAGCGATGAAGTTTCCGTCATTCCAACCGAATCAACATTGACCTGAAAGCTTATAAGATATATGATTAAGATCGTGGAGTGATGTATGACGATGCGAATGACTCCAACATTGGGAGCCGAAGATGAAATATGGGAGTACATCCTGAGCTATATTTCGGTAGAAGTCTTAGCCAAACCTGAAAGAAAATTTGCCGATTTTTAGGGTTAAAGCAGGGAGCCACAGTATCCCGATGAGTGCTGAGATCCTCATGCAAGTTCCTGAAATTCTTGGATGAATATCTGCGGCAGCCATGCAGATTTCACTGAAAAAACATGTAGTAAAATGAAAAAATTTGAATCCCAAACAAGTCCAATAAATAACACAAAGTGTATCCTCTTTGTGTGTTGTTGATAAAAAACACCGGGAGAGAAGAAAATCAACGCAGGGAGAGAAGATATGCAGTCCGGGAAGAAACTATCATGAAAAGCTACATCACCGACAACGCTAAAAACCAGAAAAGACTCCTAAAAGCCATTTCTGATTAGTCCTGGTCTCCTCACCCCTTGGTAAGGAGACCCAGGAATCCAAACATGCCCGAAGGCCCGGATTCCCTGTGAACAACAAGAAGGCTGATGTTGTCCCGAAACTCGGAATACAACACCAACATAGTCTGAAGAGTGGCTCAATCACAGTAACGACAAGTCGTCACTTGTGACTGATAGACGGGACAGGCAACAGTGTCGGCACTGTCTAGAGTTAGTCTGAATGAAGTCAGAGCTTGATGTTGTTTTTCAAAT